>JBBKCR010045823.1:0-11001 GCA_037577295.1 Ladigesia roloffi
AATCTGCGTTTGTGTTCTGCTGAGGAAACAAAGTCACCTTTGACTTGGACGCCCTGGGGGTAAGCAAATAAACATCAAATTTTCATTTTAGGGTGAACTATCCTTTTAATTGTGGCACAAAAGACTATCAGGGTGTGTGTAATGTGTGTGTATCAGTTGGCAACTTTAGCAAAGTGTGACAGCTCAGTTTTTTCCTACCTCTAATTTTAAATATGTGCTATATTAAACACTTTCATCAACAATAATGTTTGTGATGTAATTATTATCTGAGACCTTAAGAATGACGCAATGTTATTGCCGTCATGATATGTGATGTGATACAGTTGAACAGTTCTCTCACTCATTTATCTCATACTATTGCCTGGTAATTTGCATAGAAATATTGCACCAGAAGAACATGTCTATATGTGTGAGTAGCCACCAGCTTCCCCAGCTTATTGAGAAGTTCTGCTTTAGAGACTATTTTCATGTAGTCTTAGGAACCAGCTGGTTGACGAAAGGATGGCAAATGTTTCTCATGGTTTTTTGCAGTGTTTCTTAATCTTGCTCATAATGGAAAAACACTGCACAGTCTTTGATTAAACATATGATAAAATAATCCTTTATTAGTCCCACAGGTGGGAAATTTGCTTTGCTACAGCAGCAAAGTGGACTGTTCAAAAGAAGAAAGACACCTGATCGAACTCATCTACAGATGGATAATCAGTTGCTGAGCTGGATCAAGTGTCTTGAATCAAGACACTCCTAAACCACAATGGTATGAGTTTTCCGGTGCAGGACTGAGACATGCTGGTTTCAGTGTGATCTCAATCACAGCAAAAGACATAGTCAGAGAGACATGTGGATATAAGCAAGCCTAGCTTAAAGCAAGCCTAGCTTAAAGAAGATGGTCAAAGTGTCTCGTGTTTTTGGTATCTGCACTGTCAGTGACTGCACTACTGCCAAATATCCATTCACTCCTCCTTTTCGGTCGAAGCGCAAGCAGACAGATACAGTTTCAGCACCTCCGGCCGGTGGACAGCTCCCACAAATGTGCCGCGCACGTCGTTCCAACGCCACAAGCGCGTTCCAGCGCTGTCCATCACGAGACAACAGCGGCGTCACCGAACAATATGCGTGCCGGTGTGTGTGGAGAAGAGGCAAGTTACTCCGGCAGCGATCATTACAATCAGGCCTCTAGGTGTTAAACGTTGCACTCGTTTCTGGAGCGAGTGCACGTGCTTGGATTGAATCTGATTTTAGCGAAATTTTACCAGACTGATTCTACGCGCCTGAAGAGGAGAGACACTGAAGAACACATCCTGGTAAAGCAGCAGACGGACCGCACGAGATATAGTAAACGTGCTGCGGTTTAATTTCAATAAAATTCCGCATTGGCTGTGACAGCCTCCCTGAGACGACTATGCTAACTGGCATTCGCGCGACCGCGCTAGACTCGTACCGTGAAACGCCGTTAGTCCGCGCTCCACTGCTTTCTGCGCAGTTTTGCGCGTGCAGACGGTGGCAAACGTTTGCCGAGCCGTTTCCCATGAAACCCGTGAGTCACCCTGTTTGGGAGCGCAGAATGCATGCACTGAGTCAGTCAACGGTGCTCATGCACGTTTACGTGCACATTTTGTAAATCACAGAATTAGAAACTAAAGGTCTGTGCAGTGTTTGTAAAACAGGCATTGCCTTTCAGCTTTTCCTGTTCGAGAAAAGTCATCCGTCATGCCCGCGCGCACGCGCACATACACACACGGCACACATGCATCTATCACACGTGCGTCCGACGCCCTACCTGTCTGAAGTGTGTATGATAGCCTGGTCTCGGTGAGGTAGGGTGTGTCGCTTTTGGAGCGCGCTCTCTGGATGGGCCGCCGGTCCACATCATCGTCCGCAGCCGTCGCCATTGAGCTTCAGTGCAGAGCGTATGAGCAGAAGGGAGGGAGGGAGGGTTGGGGTTGGCGGAAAAAAACGGGCAGGACGGAAATGGTGAGACAGAGTAGAATCCCCTCTTTCCCTTCCTCCGCCTCCCACACAAAACGACATACGAGTGAAAACGAAGTTAAACAAATCCCGCCTCTTAACGGCAGCGCGGATTATGAAGAGCAGACCCGAGATGTGAGCTGGGTATAGATTTCTTAGGAGAAGCGTCTCACGCTAAATGCGCTACTGGCATCTTTCACCAGCAGCAAATCAGGCTTGTGCACAATTCAGGATTTCAGAATTGGCCGCAATTCAATTGGGTTGGAATTTGAGTTGGAATTTGAAATGAATTGACTCCGCCCCACAGGAAGTTGAATTTGAATTGGAGTTTGAATGACAGGAAGTGGAATTAAATTCATGGCAATTCAAAGACATTCCACAGTCATAAACAGAAAGAATGTGTTGAATCTCACATACAAATACATTAATTTTGTAATTTAATAGCATAATTTCATTACACATAACTAGTCACTCCTCAACCCTGCATCAATTTTGTTCCAACATATAGATAATGATCAAATTCTTGAAATAAATTACACTCTCAATGATTAGCTTTTCTCATTTCAAAGTAATGAAGTAACACAAAGTCGTTGTAAATGAAGTCATTTATTCCAATGCAAAACTCATTGAGCAACACTGTTGCATCTAATTCCCAATAGCTCCTCAAATCACCTTTTAGGCCTGATATTATTTTCCATGTCGCTGTTATTACAGGTGTTAAATCTATAAATGTTTAAAATCTGAAGTTGTAAGGGACTTCTGAAACTTAAGAAGTCCAGTGTTGACCAACAAATGTCCACCTAAAATTGTTTGGCAACCATTTTAAATACTTGGTTAAAGCAAAGCACTCTGGGATATGGAGTCACATTCCATTGTGTTCCACAAAATTACAATTCCAATAAATCAAACTTAATTATGTGTTCTGTGATGAGAGCTTTTAACGTTCAATCCTGGGGAGAAACATTTCCTGTTAATGTAATCTGTACAAGTAGTTCAAACTAATATCATTTATAGAATAAGTAATGAAATCTTATCTGACATATATTGTAAAGCTTCATTGTTAAACACTTCATTTATGTATATGAATATCTTTGAATTTGTATTGAATTGCAATTCTGCTTCCTTTAATTCAATTTCAAACTGTAGTTCTAGATCCTGTTTTTGACATCAATTCAAATTTAATTCAAATTCAAGAATTGAATTGGAATTTAGGAGTCCTTCTCAATTTAATTTTGAATTGTGCACAAGCCTGCTGCAAATGGATGTAATTAAAATTACATTAGCTGTTTAACTAGCTTGTGACTGAGACACAATGTCACCCGTTCTTATCCTCTTCAACTAGACTCCCTGCTGTACCGCACAATACCGCACACCAAGATGCCCCACACCTCACACTTTGACCTGAGTGAAATGTGTACTCTCGGCCACCGCACTTCCCTTGCTTGCCTTATTTCATCCAAAAGCTGACGTGTCGTCAGATGACTCATCGTTATACACAGAAAGAAAGGCTATTACACCTTTTAGGTGTTTTTATTTTTGTATAACACAGAAATCTGTTTTTTTGTCCTCTCCCGACCAAGGAAGAAATGAAATTAACTATAGAAAGCGAGATTCCCTCGAAAACGTGAGACTTTAACTAGCACCATCAGAAGATTAAGCCTCAAGGTGTTCCACTAAAGTAATTCAGGCTTTTTCAATCAAGGCTAATTCAAGACAGACTTGCATAGACTCACTGAGTGTGCGCACAGGGATATTTAATATGTCATAGTGAATGGACAATTGCAACGTAGATTAAATGGCGTGGAATGAGGGCAAAATCAAAGCAAAGCGAGAGCAATTTTTTTCTTTTTTTCATGGACGACCAGCCTTTTTGTGGGGTTTGAATGAACATGTGTCCATGTTAAGGTTCAGTACTCTTGAAATCACAGACTTTCTTACAATTGCTGAGAGGGTAATCCCTTTGGACTTCTGATAAAAAAAGTAAGACATCGAGAAACTAGAGAGCGATGTAAGGGCACATTTAAAACACAAAAAATGTGCCTCAAATGAAAAAAGACAAACAAAATAAAAAGCAGACATGAAATGAAAATGTGCTGCAAGTCAAAAAAGACTAAAAAAAGGTAAAATGTGCTGCAAGTAGACGATCCCAACCTGGAAATGCTCATGATGCTAATGGGCGCGGTTAGCTCAGGTGGCCCAGTCGCTACACAGATGAGGACGTTCCAACGACGGGATCGTATTCACAAACATGCCTTACAAAATCAAACAACAATATTTCGGTTAATTACCTTTCCAATGTTTGCCTTTTAGGTTTATGGGTCATATACAACCGTGTCCAACTCGAGGTTATTTGCAAGGAGCATGCTGTTGCTGAACTTATCGCGCTCCCTAGCCAGTGTTGGGCAGGGACCTTTAAAAAAGTAATTAATTACTATTAGTTACTAGTTACTTCTCACAAATAGTAACTGCATTAGTAATGGAGTTACATCACTATAAAAGTAACTAATTACAAATCTCATAAACGTCACATGAACGTCACATAAACGTTTTGCCTTTAACCTCAACGAGGGAAAAGTAGAGCTTAAACTTCCAGTTTGCAGAAGCTGCCTTTGACCAGAGCGGTAGAGAAAACTCTCTCTACGGCTCTGCCTTTGCCTGACCATACGTGTGACGACACGCACTAATCTGCGTCTGATTGGCTAATCATGGAAATTTACTCAATCTAAGCCAATCATCGCATTGTCAGTTACATCACGTGTACAGACACACCAATCATCATCACAGGTTGTGTCCCGCCCCGCCCCCGAACACACACACTGAGAGACGCTGCTCACAAGAAAACTTCAGTGTTCTCAGTTATAGCAACATTTTATTTTCAGTAACTGTTACAGTATTGTAACGGGGAAACAGTAACTGGTTTGTTTACTCATTACTGAAAAAAGTTTTGCCATTAGTAACGCCGTTTATTTATAGCGCCATTATTCCCATCACTGCCACTAGCGTTGCGGAGCACTTCCATTTCGGATAGTCTACTTGCAGCTTATTTTTCTTTTGTATGTCTTTTTTGACTTTTTTTAGTTTCATTTTGTTCCTGCTTTTTATTTTGCTCTTGTTTTTTCTCAAGGGGCCACTGCAGCTAATAGTTTCTTTTTTATTCTTTTTATTCTAGTAATTGCATGGGAATTCTCATGATGGAACGATGGCTTGGGAATCCATTTCCATACGTCCAACATTCTTTGAGACAAAGTTTAGTAAGAATGTTAATCTGGGCTGCGTCCAAAATTGCATACTTCCCTACTATGTAGTATGGGAAAAACAGTATGTGAGGCGAGTAGTATGTCTGAATTCATAGTATTCGAAAAACAGTAGGCGAGAAGTACTCGGATGACCTACTGCTTCCGGCTGAATTCTGTATTAGGAATTCGATGGACTATTCCATAAGTGGACGATGGACTATTACTATTCCATAAGTAGGGATGGGTACGGAAACCCAGTACTTACTCGGCCCCGGTGCCTAATTATAAAAGACTGGAGTATCGGTAAGCTTTAACGGTTACGGTTCTGCTGTCGGTACTGGAGTAATAAAAAAAAAAACACAAGAGGGCTTGCACACACACAAGACAAGTATGGCTACATTTCACCAGTGTGGACACGCACAACGCTCGCTGCAACAAGTGTAACAAGATTTTTGTTCGTAAAGGCGGAAACACAAGAAATGTATCAAAACATCCAGGCAAAGTGCATTATCTGCATATAGAAAAATGCAAAGTTTTTGACTGCCGAGCTTCTTCTTCATAATCTGCCTCCTCAGGTGTGTACACTATGTCAAAGTAATGATATAAACATCACAAAAGGGCTCTAAACAAGTGTTAATAATTTAATGAACACACATTCAGTTACATATAGCCAACATATAGGCTAAATAATTAGAGTATTTTATGCAGTAGCCTAAATAAAAAATAAAAAATAAAACGACTTGTACTGCTATAATGCTGCATTTACAAATAATAATAATAAAGATAAAGAATAATAGACTAAGAAATTATAAAGCAGAGCTTACTTGAAAAATCATTTTTAGTCCAACTATTTTAGATTCGGGTTAGAATTAGGGTTAAATTGTTGTTATTCTGTCCTCAATTAGTTTCGGTTATTAATTAACAAACACAATAAAAGTACCGATAAGTGGTATCAATAGAAGTAGTAATACCGTTAAAACGATACCCATCCCTACCCATAAGGCGGGGCCATATTCAAAAAATGGCGGAAAACGAAGGTGCGGTCCTTTTCAAGTGTAAGTACCTTAAGGACAATGTAGTTAATTGTGATTAAACTACACTTGTGGGAAAAGCCCTCTGTAAAGATAAAAAAGAATGCCATTGCATTAAATATAATATCGCACTGTTGTGATGACATGATATGGGACAACATCAACACAGCGGATTTAGTAGGTCTGAATTCTATTCATACTGCCCTCACTCATACTATATAGAACGTACTGTTTTACGGTAGAGCAGTACATTCAAAGTCAAATGTGGCATCCACTCAAGTAGCATGTGATTTAGGATGCAGCAATGGTCTTGAGTATACTTGTTTGCAAGTGTAATTTACTATGGTATCAAAGCGGGGATTTATTTAAACCAAATTTTGACGTAACGGAACTCCCACTTAACTGAGATTTTTCAAAGTATGTGAGAGTTCCTTTAATCCCCCCCAGGTGTTGCCTACTGCAGGGCTGCCAACTCTCACGCAATGAGCGTCGGACAAACACGTCTGACTGTCTTCACATGCTCTCACGCCACACCTCCTATTTCTCACGCTGAAAATCTATTTTTTTGCCACAGAATGTAGCAGCAATATTCGGCAAAAGAAGATAGACCCTCCAGCTCAACGCTTGGGATGTAAGGCAGCACAGAACACTTCACAGAGATACTATTCCTTTTGAGCCTTTATCTAAAATCATTCTATATTTTTATCAGTTGCATTTACCACATAGAGTCAGATGCAGCAGGTGTTTTACAAATTTTATTCCATCTGATTCTCTGCATCATTTGTTCACCAATAATATAATGCAGGGAAACAAAAGCACTACAGTATGTAACTGTAGTCTACCAAGTGCAGACAGAGTGAAGCTGATAAAACTGTAGATAGATACAAGGTATTTCTATCGAATAACGTCAAATAAAATAACGAAAATAAAATATAGTTTCAAAAAATGAATCAAAGGGGTTAGGAAAAAGAAAAAAAAGGAAAAATCTTTATGTCAACTGAATTTTTGTAGTCTATATGTGAAAAGTGTCTGTTGAGTAGCTTGGCAAAACAACAACTGACAGCTGATTAATGAATTGGAAATGTGTGGCATCGTTAACTTAAGCTAATGTTTGAGCACAGACCAGAGATTAAGCAAACGTACAAACCAACAAATGGGCAAAATAATGATGAAGCAACGTAAATAATTGGTGCATCGCTATATTTAGAATGTATGTGCTCTTTCCTGAAAGATAATAATAGCGTTTGTGTTTACAAGTAAAAGGATTGTTGAATTAACCTGAACAATGAAAATGCAGATTTTATGCATAATTAATGAAAAATAATGTTTGAGAGGCATAATGGATAAAGAAAATTAATACAGCAATTTGGTTAAATATCAAATGGCAATTTCTATGCCCTGAGGTTATTTCTGCTAAGCTTTTCTTTAGAGAATATGTGCTGGTGTCTCATTCATGTCAGTGCTACTCTCTGCTGTTTGTAGAATATAATTTCCAGCCATGCACTCATTTAAGGGAAACCAGGCCTTTTCAGAATTCCTTGAGAAAACGATAGTGAAAGGCCTGCAGGTGAGACAAAACCTCTTCCAGAACATCAGGTGGCATTAGCACACACAGCCTGAAAATAACCAAAACAAAACAAAAACATTAACTTTTTTTTTATAAGCAAACTGTGAGTGTGTCTGTGTATGCAAGTCTGTACATATTACCTTAAATGCCAGCTGCTCCCTGGATGACTCTTATTAGACACTGCTTCACATATGTCCTTAGCTATCCCAACACACACACCCTCCTCCTCCAATAACCTCCTCCAGTACCATAGTCCTGCCTCCACACCGAGGCCCTAGAGCATGATAGAGAGATACTTGGAGAGTGAGATAGACAGTTTAGCAAGTTTTCTCTTAACATTGCCAAACAGAAGTTAAACTTACTTAGATTATGAGTAACATACACTCTCATAAAAAGAGCATATCTTTTCATTACGGAGGGTTTATGTAGTGTTCATACTTATTATAATAATTAGTGTCCATAGTGTCTGTCACCATTTGCACATTGTTAACTATTGAATGTTGCTGTATGTTGCACTTAAGTCCACGTATAAATGTCTAATCTCACTATGTACGTGTGCATAGCTGCTTATGGCAATAAGTAACCTTGAAAATTTTCCATATTTCTGACTGATTCTGACCTACATTTTGAATAAATGATCCAATAATACACATGTGAGTGGCAGAAGTTTATGAAGGTTTGCTCCACACGATTCACTTTTGCCAGCACACTGCAGGGCTACATACAGAGACAGAAAACCCATCCATAACAAATTTTATTAATTGCATTCTGGGTTTCCCCAAATAATAATAAACTGTAAAGAGGTAGTAAAGTATTTTTTTGTGGGCAGTGGCTTTCTCCCTGCCATGTTCTCATAAAAAGTAAACACATGAACATTAACATAAGCCTTTGGGAGAGAGGCCTTTAGAAGTTATCATGGTTTCCTTTATGTGTATTACAATAATTTGTCTGTCTTGGCTGACCATTCCTGGAAAAGACAACAACAATCTCGACATACACAACGTTCTAACTCTTTATAGAAGGTTTGGTTACCTTTTCTATTCAAAGGTGAATTTCAAATTCTAAAGAATCCAATAGTATCAATAGTACCCTCTCACTCCTTATTGTCATAAAACACTTGAATGTAATTATACCTCCAAATAAATAGATAATCCTAAAGGTTTACTTAATTCTGCCTGTCATATATGCAGTATTGGATTGTTTTGTCCCTCAAATACATGACCAAGTATAATAATAAAATGTAGTTATCTTAATCTGAAGGAACATCTGATGATGTTTATGTCTATTTATTCAAAAATATGGAAAAGAAATAGGGTTCACAAAACTTGAAAGGCCACTTCATACAATTTACATGGGAGCTGTGGCAAAAAAGATGAACAGATGATTAACATAGAACTTGCTACGTATTATGGTCTTCCAGATTGACTAGGCAATAAAGGGCACCCCTGAGTGAGCCCATTAAAAAGATTTAGATTAAGCTTTTGGGGAAAACTAACATGAATTAATTAACATGAATGATTAAGTTACAAATGTTCCTGTTTTCTCAAAACAAAGAAACCTAATTGGTCTCACACCCTCTGGATCTGAAAAACACCACACCACATAGAGGAAAAATACAATAAACTTCAAAATAACTTTAATAATAGTGCTGATGTAATATTATTTAGTATAATACATAATATTTTCAAATGTAATTTTGAATCATTTGTTTTTTAGTTTTTTCAGGTGTGTATGTGTACCTGTGCATGGGTAACAGCTTTGGGGGAGAATGTTAGGTGTGGGTAGACGAAAATTCCACTCTGCATTGGAGGACAGTAAAAACCTGACAGAGCATTAAAAAACTCAACGGTTTTGTGCATGTTAAGCTTCAGTATGTTTTTCCTTGATTCCACTTCCTGCAAAAAAAACACACACTCTCACACTCACAACATGATAAATATACCAAATAAACACCACAAAAATGCCAGTACCTGTTTGTATAGTTGATGTGATGGATCTCCAGGCTTGGGTGGATTAGCCATGACATCGAGGGCAATCTGACCGGTAATTGGAGTGCTTATGTCCCCGCAGAGCAAAGCCTCAGCAAATAACATCACACTTTCCTCAACATTGACCAGCTCCATGTAGCCTGCCCTTAGACCACACCTGTATCACAAATACATTGCCAAACAAACAACCTAATTTGCAGCCATAAAGAAAAACATTTTTATTTACTTACATTCGGACCAGAAGATTGTCTTGTGATAATTTGTCACCTCAATGTAGCCTGCCATACTTAGACCAAACATAAATGAGGTAGTAAAACACATTTACAACTAGAACTGCAAGGGGTTATTAACGGGGTCCAAGCTACGTGAGCGCTGACAACCATGGGCACGTTGGACAAACGCATTAAGTGTCATAAGGAGACACAGATTTAGGCAGTTTTACAGATGGCTAACTCTGGAGATGACGTGTACCAGATTTCATGAGATTTCGAGCAACGATCTTGGAGTAGATGGATTATAAATGTTTTAATTTTTTTCAAAATGGTGGAATAATTCAGAAGCTAGAAATGGGCATGGCCATAGACATTACAGTCACATGGTGCCATGAGATTAGCCTGTGAAAGAATCCAATATGATTTAGGAGATAGAGACAAAATAAGAAATGGACATAATACAATGGCAGTGAATAATGACGCAACATGGGCGTGGCCAAGTGGGCGTGACCATATAGATGATATGAAGGGTCATCCAAGGTATAAGGCACATGAAGAATTTAAAGTTTACGGGACACAGTTAACGAGATATGAGCAAAAACGCAATTAGCGATGTTGCAGCGCCACCTAGTGATGAATATGTGCCATCTTTTGCTGATGTCCAAAAATTTGGTTATGTTACGATGTTGACTTTTGAAGATATTGGCTTCAGAGTAAAAATAGGCCACTCACACTCCTACCTATTCATGCGTAACATTACAACGATTGCATAAATCTAAAATCTGCTTCAGTAATTTTTTGCGTCCATCAACGTAGATGATGTATACCAAATTTGGATTTGGGTAAACGCCTTGGGACAAATTAACTTTTGTAGGTTTTGCAGTTTAGCCAAAATGGCATCCAGTGGGCGTGGAAATCGGAGATATACATTCGAGGCAGGAGGTTCCAGAGAATAAGAACTTGAAGAATTTGTAGATATAGCTCTTGACTGTAAGCAGA
>JBBKCR010045833.1:0-11000 GCA_037577295.1 Ladigesia roloffi
TTATTCTTAATTGCACTAATCTGATGTCTCGTGTTGATCTGTGTCTGTGTAATGTGGCGGTCACCACAAACAATTTCATTCGGGATAAATAAAGTTTTCTGATTATGATTCTGATTTAATATTTTAATCAAACTCTTAACTGCAAAAAAATCTACAAATACACATAACAACCCTGCAAACAAATAGAACAGAAACACACCCAAACTCAATAAATAAAAAGTATGTCCTCAGTGCAAGTTAACATTTAGAAAAGTTAAATGCCTCAGCTTGGATAGATTGATGCAATTTCTCCTCTCGGTTAGTATCTGCCTTGATTTTGAGAAAACTCTCAGACGGGACTGATGTCGACTCGCCACATTGCACAGTCCCCACCCCACCGCCTGACACACTTAACTCAGACCTGCTACCCAACACTCACTCACTGCCGAAGAGCCCAGCCAGCACTGTACTCAGATTTTCATGAAAATCGTCGAATCATATCTGTTTCACTCGCGGAGCGTTCCTAAATCAGGGGGAATTGACAATAAATGCCTCGTGTAATAAGAACGCAATTTCTTGGGTTAGTTCTTATTTGTAATAAATTGTGTAGTTGTGAGAACCAAATCGTGAGTTCGATCGCGCACTCTTACTGTTTACTAAATATGTGAATGAGTAAAAACGTCTTAAAGTAAGTCTTAAAGTAAGCATGGGGGGGGGCATCTGAGGGCAGGGGGGAATTCGGCAAAACACCGGCTCTCACTCGCTGGGAGTCGGCTCTTCTCGTTCGCTACAAAGAATCGACACTAGGAGTCGGCTCGTTCGCGAACGAAAAATCACTATATCAGAGGCCATCCTCAGAACTTTTGATGCATTAGAATAGATGCTAACTTGCTCAAATTACTTCCGAATAACAATTAAAATAGCCAGCAATTCTTTTAAACTTTGGGGAATAATGAATAATCTGATCCAAATTATGTGTCTGTCTGTGGGAGTGCGTCTCATCTAACGTAGAGAACAACAGAGGGTGGGGCTGCTCGTGGCAAGCACGTGACCAAGTGTCTCCCCTTTAAAGAGGCGGCGCTGGTTTGTTTGAAGTTTGATCAACTTTTGGTTTGTTGTGGGTTGTTGAAGAGTCTCCTTGTCTCTATGTATTTGCAGTGTATTTTTAGTCAGGAAAACAAACAGCACCTTAGGGGCAGTGGGTGACGGAGAAGCGTATAAATTGGTGAGTTTTCGCTAATTCTACCAGTTTCTGATTAACGTTGTCGACTTTTAAAAGTTGCAGTTTGTTTTACGTTAATTTCGTTGAAGAGCTGCGTGTACATATTTGCAGTCGAATTTCCTTTCACTTTATTCTCATGTGGCAAATAGGCTGCAACTATATCCAACTCTCTGAGTTTTCTCTGTTCCTGTGTCCTTTGCCACCGCTATCGGTGTTTTGTGTTGGCAAATAATGGAGTTCAGCGGACCACGTGGTCGGACCCCTTTCATTAAGACAAGCGCCAGAGTATTTATGTTCTGTGCCCCTGTAAAATTTGAGGCTCAACTTTCAAAAGCGAAATACTTCATTTGAATTTGCCTTGGTCTGAAACTGTAATTATTGTATTATTTACTATACATTATTGCGGAAAAATGCAAATGTGCGGAAAAACGTCATTAGCATATACAGGTATGCTTCTCTTCATACATTCATTAGTATATAAAGAACATTTTTTTGCCCATAATTGTTCCAAATGAGCGAAGCAGGTATTGCACATACCACATCTCGTTTCATATGCAGCAGTTATTTGGAGGCTGGGGTGGACATGTGCCACAAAAGAGCTTCATGTCTAACAACACCACTACCTGACGGAATTTGGTGTGGACAGATTTTGTGCGTTTCCCCGGTTACTGCAATTGTTCAAGGCTCTAGGCGCCCAGTACTGGACTGACCATTGCAGTATGGACTCTGTGAATAAATGGGAATGCTGAGAGATGAAAATAAATCCTGAAATGGCCAATTTAAGCAGAGTCATTACATGCACCCTTAACCTGGCAGTAAACAAACGTGTTGAATTCCTTGTGTTTGAGTCAGTTGTGTGACTACACTACAGTTGAGCACAACGTGATCAGCTTTTATCTAAAGCCACATAAAAAGTGAATGGATATGCAAAAAAAGTGCTACGTATATTCATTTTTTAATTAAGTTTTGCCTCAACCACTGTCTTTGTAATAATTTTAAGTATAATATACTAAAGATAGCTTGCAGAGGGAGACATGTTTGGTTCTGTGTATGCTTATTGAGATGAATTGGGTGAATTGAGATGAAGAGGAAATCACTAATTGTGTTGTATGGCCAACACTGCCAAAACTTGACTATAACACCAGCATATAGATACAGCCTTAGAACAGATTAATAAGTTATTCTCAATATGATAATCCTTGTTTCTATTTCTATTAATATATTCTTTACTATCTGAATTAAGACTTTTACACTTTCAAAATGAAGAGTATTAAAAGTGGTTAATTAAAAGTAGTCCAGTATTACCCTCAATGAGCTTAGTATGATTATATTTGGTATTCTTTGTGTGCTGTAAAAATGATCCAGTTGTTGAAGCTCATACTGAGTTCTCTCCTTTTTAGCCTGCAAACACAGGAGCAGCAAATGGTCAAGTGGGACATCACACCTAGATGAGCGAACCAGAAATGTCTAAGGAAATGAAGATAAGGACAAACAAAAAAAGAAACCCCCTGCTGATGAAATGCCAAGTCAGTTCATTGTGCCTTCAGAAACTATATACATTACAGTGTTGGTTTCTGATGGCACATTTTTTATAATAAAGACTGCTTCTGGGTGTTTTCATGCATGCACATGGTCATCTAAATGTTAAATGAGTAAAATTATTTTGAATGTTATTCTGTTGCCTGATGTTTATATGGCTCTTAATCTGTCCTACAGAACTGTGGGAAGGAGCATGCGACAATCAAGGATTTTAAAGCACATGTCCGGAGTCACAGCCATAAACAGGTGCTCCAACACTGCAGCTCTAACATTGACACAGAGAAATACAATATAGCAGCATTAGAGGTCTGCATTTCAGTGGGTCAATGTCCTTTACAGTCAGTCACAAAATATAAAAATATAACATGAAACCAAAAACTAAGTAAAAATGTTTTTTGGGTTTGAATTGATATGCTCTGATTTTTGTTTTGGTCGACAGGAAGTGGCAGCTCTTTTTCAGAAAGGTACGAATTTATGGGCGTCTGGTCCAAAATGCACCTGGTCTGTATGTTATATTATATCAGGGTATTTACGAATCAAGCAATGTTTAAACCACTAGGAATGCAGCCCAAGGTATGTTGCTTTGTAATCCAAATTCTAAATGTCCTAATTTGGTAAACTGGTGATAGTAATATAGTTTTTAGCTATATAGCTTTAAGTTTGACATTGTGCTGTTGGTTGTAATAACTACGCACTGAAGTATACTTTTACTTTAATTAGATGAGAAATGCGAAACTAACTAGTCTAGTTGAAATTGAATTAATTGCATTTTTTTCTTTTTATAGCTGTGCATAAAGGGCCAGGTAAGAGCTGCTCTTGTAATTAAACATTGACCCATTACAAATTTATTTTTGTTTTGAATTTATCATTTGTTTATAATTGTTCCTCAAGATGTTCATGTAAATTCCATGTGATTAAGGAAAAGAGGCCTGCCCAGTTAACCAAATTTTGTTGATAATTGGAAAAAAAAATATTTCCGACATAACCAGGCCTTGCTAATGCTAGCCCTGAGCCTCAGCTGAATATAATCCTTGTGGTGATGTGAAATACGCTTACAAGACTTTGAGGAGCACACAGTGCCTCAATAAAGTGACTAGACAAAGTGGTAAAACCATGGAGAGGAACGGGGCTCATCTCAGTTTCTAGAAAATGCCAGTTTGACTGCCTTGGCTTTTTAGGGGAATATTCTGCTGGGTCAAAAGTGGGAAGACTTTGAAGGCCGAAGTCTAGTTACATTTGGTATACAGATAACTGTGGTGGAAAATCAAATAACAGAGGCTTCACTCAGAACAAAGCTTTTTTTTTTTTAACTGCATGGAGAGAGTTCACTGAGGCCGTCTCTAAACTTTGTCCAGGTTCTCTATAGTAGAGTTCATGGGACCCTCTTTGCATAAAAAAACTCTGTTAACCCATCTTATGGTTTATTACTGGGTGAGTTATCCACATGCACAAGGCATGGTAAAGAAAAAAATATGAATGTGAACAATTTATGGAGAAATATAAAGTGATTTTTGACCTTGTATCCACTGGAAAAATACTTGCGAAGCTAGAGACATTGGAGGTAGAGATTTGAATATTTGAACATTCATGTCATTGTAACTTATTGTTAGTTGGAAGATCGATGCTTTCCTATTATTAAAATACTGCTGGGGAGAGGATTGGCCCATGAGGCTGCTACATTCTTTAATAAAACGGAAAGCTGCATTTCTCCACCTTCAATTGTTTTTTTTTGTTTTTTTTAAACTTTGAAAAAGTTTCAGGCTTAGACTTCCTGATGATGTGAATGTGGGCATGCTGTGCTGCTTCAGGGTCTGGGGAACTTGGCATAATTTGAAGAGCCAGTTATTCTGTGATCTACCAGCAAATCTTGCAGGAGACAACTTGATCAGGCCAGCACCATCAGCTCAAGCATATTTGGTTAATGGAGCAAAACAACAATCTGAATCACAAGAGCAAGTCTACCCTGAGTGACTTGAACCCCTGTTAATAAATAATAATTAAATATATTTTGGTACAAGGATCAAACTCAAGTTTGATATTAGAATTAAAAAAATGTAATGTGTAGTAAATATTGCGATTGTGGTCTGGTCATGTGGCGTGTTATTTGTTTTGCAGTTTTCTTTCCAATCTTTGTAGTTTTGGACTACCTGAGAAACCCAAACATGACTGATCCTGTCATCGGTGAGCATGTGTGTGCATGTGTTACATGTTTAAATGCCACCCATTTAAACTTCATTCACCAATATGCATTTGTACTTGTGTAGGTCTGGATATGGTGACACTGTGTATTACTCCAGAGAAACTAGGTGCCTTTTATCTGTGCCATGTCTGTAAGGAGCAATTGGGCAGTCGAGATATTATAACACATCTGTGCTCTGTTGACCATTACTTCAATTACTTGGTGAGTCTGTTGTCGTATAGTGACTGCAAATATCTTCTGTTTTGTAAGAGAAACATGTTAATTCATGCCAAACATTTCCTGTATGTGGTTGTGTTTCAGGCGCATAGTAATCCAGAGCTGCTTCGATTTGCCTGGTTCAACGATTCCTTTTCTTATTTGCAAGCCAGTGCTGTGAAAGAAAACCACGCCAATGGACCTGGTACTCTACGGGTAAACACAACACAACTAAACTTAGGTGGGAATGCATTGGTTTTATATGTGAGAAAGTACAGCATTACCTTTTAACAAATTTGTCTCTGTTCAGATTTTAGAGCTTCCTAATGTGATCCTGAAGAAATATAAAAAACTGGAATATTATCCAGGTAATATGATATTGGGTTGTATACGTTCATTTTTGTGTACTATATCCAGAAGGAAAACCATAAATCAATACTTGTGCCCTGACTTTCTCTTTACATTCTAGTCATGTTGAAATTCATGAACATGGACAAACTGATGGAACTTGTCAGAGGTTTGAGCTTTTATTTCCTCTGCTTTCTGACAGTGAATTGAGTTTGCTTATAATATTGCTAATTAATGTCTTTACAATCCAGCTGACCGACCTCAAAGGAAAACACTTCAGGATTACATCACTGACCCTACCAGGACAAACCCTTTACTTGGTGAGACACATTCATAAGGTGGATATTAATCATAGTCGGAGATAAAATGTGTATGTCAGCCTGCAGAGATTTGTGAGAGTATGTGCATTTGTCTGTGTTGGGAGCAATACACAATAGAAGCAGTCTTTGGGACACACATTTTATGTTTTTGTAACGGTATTTTATTGAAGCATTAGAAGCACCATTTATTTTGTTGTGACTGATTTTTTTTATTTGTTTTTCCCAGGCTTGAATTTCATCATTGAGTTCTCTTGTTCAGAGAGTGATTGGCATTGTGGCTATCTTTGCCTTCTCTGCAAGAAGATACTTTCATGCATTGAGTGCATTCCCCATTGCATCAGCTTTGACCATATTTACTGTTACTTGGTGAGTATTTGTTGATGCTGTGGTATTAATCTTTTGCAGTATAAGTGGTAAACCGTTGTGTGCCACCCCACTCCCCACCCACTTAATGTTGTTTATGTATTTCAGCAAGAGGCTCACCCTTCAACACTGAAACTTTCTAAGAGTAGTTACGTTTCCTACTCACATCATTTCCACAAGAAGATACTGTACCTGGCCAATCAGGCACAGAAACGATGCCCTGCCGGAGAAGTACAGGTATTTCAACCCTTTGGGGAAATTGTCCACAAGACATTTAGGAAGTGAAGATAATTGTGCATATTTTGATATTTGTGCATATTTCTAGTACGTTTTAGCCTGTGACTCATGTAGTCCTTTTCCCCAGTTTCATGCATTACACATAATTATTTATCCGATATAAGAATAGACATTAAGTTTTCAGTTAACAAAAATATGTCCCGCCAGTGAGCTGTGCTTGCTAAGGGAATGCCTCCTGTGCATGTTCTTTTTTTCCTGTTTTTGTTTTATTTGCTTATGAGTCTGATTTCTCATTACTTCTTGAACTGATAAATATTGCTTGATAAGCAAATATCCAATATGCAGTGGCCCCTCTGAACAAGTTTTAAAAAGTGCCCTCTTGTTTGAGCTCTTGAAATCTAGGGATTTCTAGACAATATACAAAGAAATTCTCTTTTAGCAAGAACAGTGAGCCATTAAAATTCTGGGTGTCCCTATAATTACTGAAATTGAAACACAATTTTAATATATATTTTTAGGTAAAATAGGTGGAGATTGGAATAGCCACTATTATTGGTGGAGAGCTAAAAATGGTAATTTGAGCATCTGATCACTCTCCTGAGGACCATGATACTGCCTTAATATAACAGCATCGCTTCCTTAATGACAGTTATCAGCTAAAGAAATATTTTTTTTGTTGGGTTTCAGGATGACATGAATTCTTGCTGACACTTCTTCTCTTAAATGCAATTTCAGTCTTGAAATCTCTTTTCTCTGTTAGGTTCTTCATCTGGATTTGGCAGGTTTTAAAGACGTTGCCTCCTCCAACTATGTAAATGGTGAGACCATTTATCAAGCTTTAATCAGAGGTTGAGTAGCTTTTCATGGTCACCATCTGGCTTGGTAGGATTAGTGTCCTTGAATCCCTTATGAATTAATATGATCATGCAAACATTGTGTGTGCAAACATCATGCAAACTTTTTTTTTTATAGCCATTGCACCTATTTTAAATGTTTTGAAGGGATTCTTGTTTGTGTGTCTGGTCTTTGGCTTGGCAGAATATCAGAAGAACAGCAATATTGAATTAAATCATAACTGTCTTGCACCAAGAGGCCACCAACCTATTGTATGTAAAACACAGCGACATGAAAGCAATGTCTAAGATTACACACATTTCTTCAGATTCTGAATTATGCTTTCTACATGCCATCATTATAACTTTATTAAATATGCAGTGAATGCTCAAACCGAACAGGAAATGGTTCTATTCTGAGCCCTTTAGTAGTGACCTACACATTTTCTTGCCAACATGTTGAACTTCCATTAACTAAATTTGTCGACAGCCTTTTTATTTGAATGAAATATTTTATTCTTGTCAATCGACATTCTTGCTTAATATCCCACTGTGTCGCTAAGTGTGATATTTTAATTGAGCATAACTCTGTTTCTGTAGCTCTGAACAAGTTGCAGCAAATAAGACGCGAAAGAAACCAAAGTGAATTCAAAGCTGAAGTTGTACCAGGGGAACAAATCTGTAAGCCACATACACCACTTTCATTGTTTTAATTAGTGTTGAGTTCTGCATGGTTTAAAATCTTATCTCTGTTTTGCAGCATATCCTCCAGAAACCCAAAAAACATCTGCAAATGTGAAGGCCACACTCAGCAATCCTGAACAGGAAGCAGGTATAGCGAATGTTGTTTGTCTTATAAAAAAGGTAGACTGGATTTTACAGCATTTTGATTAGACTCTTTAACTACCACCCCTAAATAAACTATAGCTGTATAGAATGTGAATGATAAACAGCGTATTTCATACAAGAAATTCAGCTCCAATGTGTTTTTACAACAGTGATGCTGTTTAGACCGTTCTCAACAAAGGTCATACAATGCAGTGCCTTTTTTGTTTTTTTTTTTTAAATTATCAAATAATTAAAAGGTTTTCTTAGCCAATGATCTGTTAAAGATAAATGGGATGAGAAAGAGAGTGGTTGTTGCCAAATAAGATTACTGAGACCAGTATCTGCTTGTCTGTAATCGAGAGAATTCATTTGTATTTGACCATAATCTCAGATGGTTAAAATTCTTGGTGTGTTTAAGGATGTGACGTGTGGTCTTTTATTGCTGTTTAACAATGTCAATTTGACCAAGCTTCAGTGTTGGAGCTTTATTAACCATTAGATTTAGACAGACAATGCCTTGGGGGGCTAAAGTCCAAAGGGGGTGTGGTTACAGGCTGGCCTGTGTGCATTGCTCTTGGTAGTTATCCAAGCATTCTTTTTAGGGTTATCACAAAGTAGTTTCTGTCTAGTAATGTTTGGACAATCCCCAAGCAATTTAAAGCAATATTTATAGTACTAAAATATATTGAGATTGGCAGTAAATCTTATCTTGTGGGTGAGGCATCTGTTTCCTGTCCTCAACATGAACATGAACATGTATTATTTTACAAGCAGATTCTGCTGCTGAAACCCAAGACAATAGTCAGCTCATTTTGTGTGTGGTAAGTAAAAAAGAAATGAGTAGCTGAAACACTTTTGTAAAGTGTAAAATATTTTTGGCTAAAAATACATGTTTGCATGTAACTATGATTTGTGAACTCGGGCACCTGACTGCCATGAAATTGAAATTATCCACTGTTTGGTCATGGGTCCCCCATTTAATGCCTTTGAAGTGATATTTCTGTTCTTTTGAAATTTTATTCTTGTTTCTACAGGAGTGTGACCAAACATTCTACTTCATAACAAGCTACAAGAAGCACATTACAGGAAGTGAACACCAACATGTGGGTTTGAATGTGTGGTTTTTGGGGTGCAGGAGCTGCTTGCCTGTGCTTTTGTGCAAATGCTAATGTTACACACTCACACGAGACTAAGGTTTTTTTGTTGTTTCCTCCAACCTCTAGAAACTCTGTGAGCTGTTTGGATCAGGTAATTCGTATCTATTAATGTCACATTTGTATTTTCTGGAAAACTTGAAGAAACTTGTTTTTTATATTGTTAATTTAGTTTATTTTGATTTGAAATTGTATCAAGTACTAGCCGATGGAATCGTTTATTCATTTTGCTCATTTGCATTCCCAACTGTTCCTAATACCTTTCTGATGTTTAGGAGGCTGTAGTAGATTTGATCCGTCTATAAAGCAATCATGTAATAATTGTAAAAAAAGGAACAAGGATCATTAGGGCATGAAAGTACCTCAATGATTTTGAATTCCGAGATGGTGTAAAATGGGAATTAGATAGTGTGGATTAATCGTGCTTGTGATTTTGTGCTTTTTCCATCCTTTCTTTGACTCCCCTGTGTCTCTTTCTCTGTAGGCTTGTACAATGGTATGTATTTCATTGAGCAACAGGCACACTCTACAATACATTCTGTTGTATAAATGCTTCACAAATGAATGAAACTCAACTGCTTGTGACTTCATATGGGTCAATTTAAAAAAATGTCCTGTTTTATTCTGTCTCTGTCTAGGAATCATCCCTGAGATTAAATTGTATACATATCTATGGACACGCCACAAAAAGAAGTCACCGCCCCCAATAATAGGTGAGATAATGTATAAGACCCAACATTGGTTATGAAAGTATTACAACCAATGTTTGAATATCATGCATAACTTCATCTCATTAATGGGGGTCACCTGTTTCATTTAGTAAACAATGTGATTTTATTTTTCTGTATTTTAACTTAATCACCCTGTGTGCTGTGTTTACATGTGGCCTTTATTGTTAAAATCCTGTTCATTTCGATCACCTCAATGCACTTAGGCATATGCCCTCAATCCACTTAGATTGAACCTAATGCACTCACATCTTTCTCGTGCACCTAATGTGTCTTTCTTGCGTACGTTAACACCAAACTGCATTGTGCTCAAGTTTAAAAGCCAGCATGAGGGGTGTAAACTGCACACTATTGAAGCTTCCCTCATTACTCACGTGATCAAAAAGTGCCTAGCAATAAATTTAAGGAGTATTCACAAAATGTTTAAAATCATGTATAAAAAAATTCCAAAGGACTCTTGTTTAGAATGAAGAAGAAGAAAAATTCACCGGTAATGTCGGTGCTGAGTTTTTGGACGCAGGTCTTTTTTGAAGAAGAGATGAGGCAGCTGAGTTTTAGAAAAGATCAGACATTTATTGAAGAAGCTTCAAAGGCAGCCCAGGCGGATTTTCTGCAGAAAAGCACGCCGAGCCTTCCTTACATGCTCTCTTATACATTTTTTACACTGGACATCCCACACTCCTCAGAGTTCAACCCCCTTACATCTGTTTCCTACCCATACATTTTCCTTCCCTTTTAGGGACAAACATGTATTCAGCTGTCCTATACGTGCAAGCGCACCTCTTCCCTCAGAGATA
Source organism: Ladigesia roloffi (assembly GCA_037577295.1). NCBI lineage: Eukaryota > Metazoa > Chordata > Actinopteri > Characiformes > Alestidae > Ladigesia > Ladigesia roloffi. Next base: position 10,744 of record JBBKCR010045833.1, read on the forward strand.
AACATTTCCTTTTATAGAGATAATCATCCTGCATATGTCCCATATGTCCTAGACAGAATCAGCAGACAGAGAGGGAATAAAAATTTCCTTCTATAGTAGTTTTATTACTTACTGCATGGGAACGAGTCACACAGCAGACCAAAATCTTACTGAGGAATTGTTCAAAGTTAGTCTGTCTTGGCTATACAGTGGGGCAAAAAAGTATTTAGTCAGCCACCGATTGTGCAAGTTCTCCCACTTAAAATGATGGCAGAGGT
>JBBKCR010045843.1:0-10999 GCA_037577295.1 Ladigesia roloffi
ATGGTTTCCAAAAGCAAATTTTGGAAAAACAGGCATTAAATCATCTTTCATCAACGACATTTGCTTGCAAACTTCAGAAGACTTCAGAAGATCCACCAGGTTCAAAAGCAAGTTTCTGAAAAATAGGCAAAAGGAGATCATCCCTCAACTAGAGTTAGTGGCAAATTTCAGAAGATAAATCTTGCAACATGAACATGCATTTATTACCTCAAAGTTGCCTTTGATGTACTTTGATATACTTCTAGTAACATCCAACTGGTCACAACGCAAGAGAGGAGTGTTGATTACAGCAGTGCTTTTATACTTTTCCTCATTTAATATGATCAGATGATCACTAATCAGTCCCTCAAAAGAAGAATGAGGTGCTTGCATGGAACGGAGGTCATACTCATAGATGCTGATTTAAAAATCAACGCAGTGTTCTCTCACTATTTCCAGAGCTGTAGAAATGAAACATCTACTAAAAACAATAGAAAAAATAACCCCATAAATATTTCAGGAGAGAACCATGAAATTAAATCTGGTATCCTGGCAGTAATAAAGTATTCAGTACTATTGATTGGCAAATACATGATCATCGATTTGCAATCACACCATACATACCACACTGCATAAAACGCATAAAGGCTTATGCCTTACCTATATGATTGATGTATAGCAACAGACTGTGTTAACAGTAGGAGGGAAGGGAGCTCTGGGCTGCTTCTGGAAGAAGTAGAAGGCTGGAATTCCTTTTTCATGATCAGAGACAGAGCTGAGAGATCCCAGATGACTGGGTTGTGATAATTTAATTTATAGGATGTTAGACTTGAAGCTGGATTAACCTCAATCACAGTCCTTCCCCCAAACTTTGGATGCTTCATAACTTGATCAGGAAATTTAATGAATACACCTGGTTGTCTTCTATCACATCCAGCAAACAGGTAACTTTGTCATTTCATATAATTAATGTTAGGAGTCTTGCCCAAGGACTCTTAGAGTGGTATACAAGCTTATATCAGTGAATCAGACTTCAGTCTTACATACAGTGCTATTAGCCATTACGGCACACCAGGCTATCTGATTCGCCTGAGTGTTTTAGTCATTAACCCCTAGAGGAGAACAGCATCGTGCCAGAAGCGCAAGAAATGTTAAATCATACGGAAAAACAACTCCTTATTTGGATGTTCAGGCTTGTGTTGATGCATGAGACGTTTGACATCATGCTGAGCTTTGTTAGGTGTTCCTGTGTCACGTACCAGCAAAGTTCTCGTAATTTAAATAGTTGTAATAACAATTGCTGCAATTGCTACTTGGGTATTTAAAATGGCGTCATCCACTAATGACTACAAAGAACTTTCCCAAATGTCTTTTCATTTAACAAAGAGAAAAACACAAGGTTTTCGAACCTGGGAAAACCTTTATATTTGTCTCTGCCCACAAGTGGATGGGAAAAACGTGCAGAGTGAGGGGGTCCGGAGAGCGACCGCGCGGCAGTGCACTGAGAGAAAGAGCAGCAAAGAGCAAGCCTGCAAGAGAACATACACCGGTTTTAGACAGTTTTATCATTTGTTGAAATCATATTCCTGATAGTTCTAAGGGTTAAAGGTCTATACCCTACCATTTTCATATATTTTCATTCTTCCTTTTGGATCCATTACTGGCATTTGTTTAAATTTACCTACAAAGTATATTTTTATGGGGCCAGTTTCCAGCCCTCGCTTCATTCCATAATAAACAGGTCTGTTATTGTTTATTGTCTCAAATCAGGAAATAAAAAGTGTTGTACTGTGTTGTTAGCCTCTAGGACTCTGGTGGCTTTGTGGGTTCTCCTGGGTTCCATTGTTGACTGCCGCCTGCTTCTCTTGGTTAATGGGTACAATGCAGAAGGTGAATTCCACACTGTTTACACTGTTAGCTGAGTGTGATAAATGGATCAAGTCCACTATGCCACACCAACTGCAATTAATATGTTGAACAAACACAGTAAGCTCAGTTTACCTTAGCCTAAGGTGATGATGGATCTCATAAAGTTTGAAGAGGTTGTAATGTCATAATTATTATTTCATAATAGTTTTCTTTTTCAGTCACTGACAGTTGGGATGCTGCATAGCCCACCCTCCCCTCCTCAGTGTCATGCTATAAATATTCTCCCGTCTCAGCCCCATGCCCAGTGCCAGAGAGAGCAGAAGGTCCTTACATCGCTGCTTTAAAGGGACCACTCCAGGCTTTGCAGACACTCTGCAGCTGCAGGCTGCCTCTCTGACCTGCCGGATCCTGGGGGGTTTGGCCGGGCTTGGGGTGAAGGCTCGGGGCTAGTGAAGTGGAGAGAGAGAGAGCGCGGCGAGGATTACAGAGGGGATGAAGAAGAGGACCTGAAAGAGAGGGATGATCCTTCTCTCGCTCTCTCTCATTCTCGCTCGCTCTCTCTCTTTCCCCCTCTTCGGCCTGAGGTAATCTTCTGAGCCTCCTGCCATGCCATTAAGTTGTTAAAAGGTCAAACTTTTCAGAGTTTCACTTCAAACTGTCCCCTGTAAACGCTTTCGCTGCTTCTCCTGTATTATCACCACCGCAGCGGAGCCTTGCATCTCTGAAATGTAAACTTTATAGGAGAGGGATGAATGCTAATGTTGGATTTTTTATTCCAAATCATTCTGGACTTTTTCTATTGGCCCATTTATCACAATGTAGACAGTAGCTGGCATTTTAAATGCAGTAAAAAACGAAAGCGAAAAAGACTTCAATTCAATCTTTGGAAGGTTGCCATAGAAGAATCATTTCTAGCTCTCAGTTTTTAACACACCCACTTCCACACAGTGAGTGCAGGGGTGGGAAAAACAACCCTAAGGAACCTCAGTGAAGGTTCTATTTTTCTATAAGTGAAGAACGTATAGATTTGACTGAAGAACCTTCACATTATGTGGTTCTGTATGAATGAAAGGTGCTCAGTTCAAGCCAAGAACATAAATTAAGAACCTCCTTTATGTTTAACTGAGTGTGAGGGTTTTGTATGATAGTGACAACATACACACACACACACACACACACACACACACACACACAAACAATGCATATGCACTTTATGTTGCATTCATTAAAGGGCCTAACTCCTAGAATTTTCTCATGTCAATCTATTTGTGTGGTATTATACCCCAACTATTTTTTCCAAGACCATGTTACAACCTTTTCCAAATCGCTTTACAAAAGTCTGCCTTTGTTATTATGACTAATTCAGAAACCAGGCAGGCTGAAACACTCCTTAGAACTTTATGGTGTAAGATGGTGGGTCTAAACTGTTGTAGGCTGAATGGTAAGATATGTGCATGGTAGGGCATTAACACAAAAGTTGACTAGTCGATTAGTTGACTATAGAGGCACTAGTCGACAGCCTCTGAGAGTAGCTGACTAGTCGTTTTTTTTTACTCTCTCTCTGCCCTCTCTTTGGATGTACTGCAGTCTCTGCCTCTGATTGGCTGACGCTGACACACATTCCTTGGTTTAACCAATTTTTTCATAAAAGGGGTGGAACCATTGGCACATACAGTGGAGAGGAAACACAAGACCACAACAAGACAGACGGCAGCAGAGAACAGAGACACAAATCACAGGTGTGGAGATCCTTCACTCTAGACACACAAACAGCAGGAGACCTGCAGAACCTGCAAGTTGGTATGAAAGTGCAGAAAAAGTGCTGCGGTTCTGCACGGTTCTGAAACGGTACCTGTAGCTAACATGCTAATGCTAGCACTGCAGGGAGACCAGTTCAGAGGAGCTGAGCGGCGCCGGGGCTTAAACTGTTCCCACTTTCTGTTTACACTTAAATTTACCAGAACCTTCAAGGTATCAGCCTTTGTTTTGTTTAGTTTAAATGTCATGTTGACTGTGAATGTTACAGAGAACTTTAATAAAAGGACACCTTTGTTCCTGCATTTGGCATCATCACGACTAGTCGACTCGACTTCGACTATCTTAATGAATTAGTCAACTAGGAAAAATCTGAAGTCATTAATGCCCTAATGCAAGGGTATTAACTTTTGTGACATCACAAAAACTTGAAATGATCTCACAGTTCATTGTCCACAGATGGACTGTATGACCGGGAACCTGAACGGTATATTTGATACATCCCTGGTCATACAGTCCAAGGATAAAAAATGGGTGTAACCACCCCCTTTTTTTAATATGCACCCCCACACTTGGTGTTAATTTAAGCCTCATTTCATAAAGGCCCTGGAATAATTGGTTGCTTCAGGCCATAGTTGTGCATTATAAGATAATGTCATTAAATCGACTAAGTACGTTTGACCTTAGACCTTCCTGCTGTTCCAAACAGTGGTTTTAATTAAGGCAGAAACATGAATGTTGTTTTGTTTACCCCCCTACCCCCCACTATGCAAGTTATTAGTACAAAAACAAGAAAAAAGTCGCTTATTTTTCTTTCGCTGCTAATGAACTTGATTAAAAAAAAAGACTAATAAGTCACCAATTATTCACAGGGCTTTGGTCATTTGATTAGAGTGAACATCAGTGGAATTACAGCAAAAGTCTCTTTCCTTCCATCTAATTTTTGCCTTCATTTCTCCACAGCTCTTGCTGTAATTGCAATTCCCTCAGTTGATGCTTTACGCATCAACACAGCAGATGTTCTGGTGGCAGCTGCAGAGCCACTCTAGTGCTGGGATGTCACGATCATAGACAGTCATACCTGACAGTAGAAGGAATCACTGAAGGTTATTTTGAATCTAGTCTTACACTTACAGGGGTAAATGGTTACTCAGACTGTGAAGGTTTTAGAGAAAGTGTAAAAAACAACCCCCTACTGGAGACTCCCAAGGGGAACAACTGTCTAAGTGCTGGCACTGTCATCAGGAGATGGTGGCAATGCAACCATCTGTGGCTGAGAGTCCTAGAGAGCACGTTTGGCATTGCTCTCTCGGTCGGTTGGATGACCCCCCATCACACACTGCATTAGTGGCAGTTTGATGAAGTGATGTAGAGTCCTATCTAGTAGGTAGAGTTAAAGATGAATAAATTGATCATAAAATCAGGGAAAACCCTACAGTTTGTCAGATGTTTTGATTGAAAATGATGTAAAATCCTTAAAATATTACTATATGTCATCAGGAGATGGTGGTACAGCAACTATCTGTGACTGAGAGACCTAGAGAGCATGTTTGGTGACGCTATCTATGTGGGTTAGATGGACCCCCCCATCACTCACTGCATTAGTGGCAGTTTAATGAAGTGTCTGGCTTCATTTATCTCTCCCAGTGTTGGTGGTGTATTATGATAAGGAGTCCTAGCTAGTAGATAAAATTCTACTAAAAAAACAAATTGAACATAAAATCAGGAAAAATACTCCAGTTTGTTGGATGTTTGGATAAAAAAAACAATGTTAAATCTTTAAATTATTAATATATGTTGAAAAAAACACACCAACTCTTTATTCTTTATTCTGGGTCATGGTACATGCACTGGAATCCACCCAGCCAATCATTAAACGGGTGCAGGTAATGGCTTTAAGTATGATAGGGTGTCCTAGATAGTGGCTGGAATTGGAGATGACTAAATCGGGTTTCTAATTAGGAAGGAGTCTTCTAACTCAGGCATCACCAAATGGTGTACCGCGGTCTGGATCCGGACCGAGTGAGTGTTCTGTCCAGACCCGTGACCAGTCTGGTAAATTCAAGAGAACGAGTAATTTTCATGGAGCCTTATTCTGGACGGTCGTGTCTGTAGACAGGGGGCGCTGCTACTCCAGTTACTATGACAACAGCTTCACTCGTTAGTTTACTAGTGATGGAAAGTTCGGCTTATTTCAGAGAGACGTTTCTTCTGGCTCCGCCCCCAAAGAGGAGCCGGTGTTGTGCCAAAAAGTGATCGTCTGCCAGAACTTGATTGCCGTCCGCAGGAGCGCGCTCAGCTTCTTAAAGCTGTAGCGTCCAGATTAACTCGCTTGATATCATGCAGGAGGGTTATATTTGACACATTATACTGCTAACAGACCCTTATAACTGCTAAAATATCTTGAAAAGGAAGATTAAAAATGATAATATGTGGTTTTCAAGAAGCAAAAAGTGATTACATCTGTGTGACTGTCACAGGATATGAGCTGCAATCACTTTTTGGCAGTTTAAAAACTCCATGTTCTCAGGTTTAATGTTCCCTTAAAGGTATTTCCGCAGTTATAAGGGACTGTTTGCTTTATAATGTGTCACATTTATCCAAATCCCAATCCAACCCGACCCGAGGAAAAAAACAAATAGTTTACAACACGTTTTGATCGATATGAAATGTGTTTATTAACTTAAATAACTCAGTTCATTTTCTGCATTGGAAATGAATACATTTTGAATAAAATATATGAAAATGTGGACACAGGCGAAGGCTATAAGGCACAAGATGGACTTCAGTTCGGACCTTCTACTGGGACAAAATTTAATAATTTGACCTCAGGGAACTTTTAATTATATACCCCTGTTCTAACTTGTTGTATGTTATGATTTCAAATTGTTAAATTTAGCTGAAAAATACATTGTAACTATAGTGGTGTTATTTTCTGGGGTTTTTTACTGGAATCCACTCGTTCATTTAAGTTTCCTGCTGCTCAGCCTTTCAGTCCAAGCCTCTGTTGACATGCATATTGGCTTTTGGCAAATAGATGCATGGGCTGCACTAATATTAAGTGGGGGGAGAAACACCCTGAGCCATTATCTTCACTGCTGGACTGCGTTAAGCATATCTGCTGCACAGAGCGCGCAGCACGACGGCTCCAGGTGAGGTTTAATACTTTGAGTCCAATTTTTGACGTTTGTGGCTTCAGGAAATATTACCTACCATTATGTGCTGCATATAGATCCATAATCACAACTGTACATGGACTAAATTTAACAGATGTGGGTGCAGGACAGCCATCCAGGAAAGCTAGCTTTAAAAAACGCTTTTAGTTCAATGTTCATGAAAACAGAGTCTATACAAACTGAATTGAAACTATAAATAGGACGTTTTACTCGGCTCTTCAGACTGGCCCACTTTAGCAATGATTATTGCCCCAGAGAACTTTAACTGCAGTTTCTCTACCGCCGTTTAAATAAAAATCACAGTCTTGATCACTGCATTGATTATTTTACATAATAATCAGAATCCCATTTATTGGCTGAGGATGTGAGTGAGAACATACAAGGGATTTGATTCCGGTCGATGGTGTCTCTACAGCATAAGATAAGACAGGATAAGAAAGAACTTGACTTATCCCAAGGGAAATTTTTTGTCCTATGCATGCTCAATGCAACAAGAGGAGCAGGAGTAAATAATGATATACAATAAGAGTTTAAAAAGAGCAGAACAGTACAATAGTGCAGATTTATCAGATAAAACTAACAAAGTAACTATAACATCTATAATAAAATAAGACTGTTAGTGCGAGTAGTTAGAAAGTGACATAGTGTTTAGTCCAGTGGTTCTGAAAAGTGACGTAGGGTTTGTATCATGAGTGAAACGTGAGGTCGCGGCCGGTGGTTGGGGATGACACAGACATTCGATAACATACAGATGAGAAAATTACAGCAGATGAGTAATATTGCCTAATCCAGGTGAGAACCAAGTGAAATTAATTTTAATCCTGAAAAGATCATCTACAGAATGAGGAAGTGCTACTGCCACGGGTAGGAAGGATGTAACCTGTAGAAATACAATGGTCAGTGTATCAAGTCATTCAGTAGGCAAGAATATACGATCTATAAAATAATACACAATAAAAAATACAAATATTAATATCGTGACGGGTGCCCCACCCGCGTCCCCATCTCGTTTGTCCCGTTCTCTATCCCCTAAGTTCTAACTGTCCCTTTTCCATCTCCCCTATCTGACTACTGTGTCCCTTTACTTTTGTCCACCATTTGTAGGTCCCCTTGCTCCCTTCCTAGTGTGTCTCCTTGCTTTGTACTACTCCCCCTCTATTGCCTTCACCTGCTCCTCGTTTCCTTGTGTCTCACCTGCGTCTTGTTTGCTCTCCTTATTTAAGCCGGCCTCGTCTCGCCCTGAGTCTGTTGTGTTCAAAATATATCATGTATCTGCACCAATGTTCAGGTTGTAGATGTTCTGGTTCTTGCTCCAACTCGTAAGAGATCTTGGTTGTAGATGTTCTGGTTCTTGCTCCAACTCGTGAGAGATCTTGGTTGTAGATGTTCTGGTTCCTGCTCCAACTCGTAAGAGATCTTGGTTGTAGATGTTCTGGTTCTTTCTCCAACTCATGAGAGATCTTGGTTGTAGATGTTCTGGTTCCTGCTCCAACTCGTGAGAGATCTTGGTTGTAGATGGTCTGGTTCCTGCTCCAACTCGTGAGAGATCTTGGTTGTAGATGGTCTGGTTCCTGCTCCAACTCGTAAGAGATCTTGGTTGTAGATGTTCTGGTTCCTGCTCCAACTTGTGAGAGATCTTGGTAGCAGAGGTTTAGTTTGTTAGTTTGTTTGGAGAAACCCTTCTCAGTCTAGTGGCTTGCCTTGTTTGTTTGTTAGTCCTCTCACACTTTAGGAAAGGCTTTGCTAAGGCTTGAATGCTAACGTGTATTTCCTGTTCGCAGACCTGTGTTCCTCACCTTTCTAACTGAGATCCAGCGTCCTTGGTACTTCCCATGGTTCAACGTGAGAGGCCGAAGCCTTTTGTTATTTTGTTCGTTTGAGGAGCAGGGGTCAAGCATATGTTTGTGTGTGTGAATCCGATTAGTGAAGGGTTTGTTTTTCTAAAGAGTGAAATGAAGTTTCATTTAAACATTGTATCACCATCGAGTGTGTCCTCCCCCTCCCTTAACCGAGCGGAGAGATCCGTGACAAATATGCAGGGGGAGTTACGACACAGTTCTGTTTATTCCCGACAGTTATGTTACCGATCCTAACCCAGTGTAAATCAAGAAAACACAACTAAGACACTGCATTACTGTGTATTCTGCTTAGTCCTTAATTACAAGGCTAATGTAAGTTGTGTGAGCATTGTAAACTAAAAAGTTATATGTTGATGACATATAAAAACAATATAGTATAAAAATAGAAGTGAACAAGTGTTGTGCTACATCTGGTGTCAACATATGCACCCGTTTGGTATCAGCAACCCAACACGCTTCCCTCATCAAAACAATGGTGACATTCTTACGTAAAAAATCTCTTGGTAATAAATAATTATCTGGATTTGCAGCAGCATCTTTTTTACGGTATATTAACCCCATAATTAGGCCTACAAGCCTTACCAGCTTGTTACTTTTAATCTGCATGAGGGTACACTAATACATTACGTCCTCGCATTGATAATTTGCCTGGAAATGGAAGGGAATTAATGCTCATGTGGACAATAAGACGAAAAGGATACGAAGGCTTATCCAAGTCAGCTCATTGTAATATTAATTGCTTCGCTGTAGGAGAGGAACGTAATGGGTCATATCCATTAATGGCATCTCCTTAGAAAAAGAGAATGGTCTGCTCATTGAAAACAAAATGAAAAGCCTTCTGCATACGTCCTTCAAGGTGCTCTGTGAGTCTGGGTTCATTAATACGTATGTGTTTTGCTAGTTTTTGACTAGCACTCACACAGAAGCCATTAAAAATCCATCTCTGTGATTGATCAACAGTGCCTCCCCCACATGGGTTAATTACACCTCCTTCCACTTGAGCCTCAGGGACCCTCGGAAATTACGGAAAAAGTGGGGAAAATTGTGTCCGATCCACAAAACTGAGCCGCTCTTGTGCTGGTTTTCTTTCTCCACAGCACAATTGTTTTACAAGTCCACCACAACGCCTGTGAAAATGTGCTTGAGCATTTTTTCACATCCTCGCCCTGGAGATTACTTACAGAGTCGTCAGCTCTCCATTTGGAGAAGTCTTTTAAGACTATCTTTTCCATTAAGGGCGATGGGATCTGCCGTATGAGCTCACTCTGAGGAAAAAAACAGTAATGACAGAAAATACCGAAACATTTCTGCACATCAGCAAACGTCTGAGTGGTCTGGTGTGGACCATGAGTGGATCTTACAGTAAGAGGTTGCTATGAAGTGGTTTATTTCTGTTAAGTTCTGCTGATTTTTGCTTCTGCGGAAGTCAGAAACGGGGAAACTGTTTAGCTGACAGACCCAAAACGCAGCGCACATTAATCTAAACAAGCGTAGATTGAGTTACATCGAGACTAATTCGCGCGCACACACACACACACACTTTCACCATCAGGGAACATGACCTACCCGCCCTAAAAATACTCCTCATGGTTTGATGGCTTATGAATAAAATGTGGCACTTTAATTACACCAGCAAAAGTTGGCAGTAGGTGAGCTAATGATTGAATATGATTATGGATCACTGAATTTCATAATTGTATTCATACACAGCCAGTGGGATTTGCTTTTACGCGGAGCATTCTGCATCAGTGCAAGACCTGATGATTCAGCACACCCTAAACAATCAGATCATACTTTCACATTTGTGTGCGCACCATAATTAATTATATTTGTGTTATATTACCTTTGAAACCATTTCTTTTATTTTGCATCCTGTATGTGCTTCATTATTCTGTTTAACGTTGTTTGGTGTCTGAAGATTGCTCATTTAGCTTCCCGCTGGAACAGCAAGGCTAATGTAGCTCTCAAGTAAAGCATAATAAGCTATAATCTCCAGCTGGGTCAAGTAAATCTCAGATAGACCTGATTCTGTGGTTTCTGTGACTGTCCTGCACAGTTATCCTGTGGCAATCCATGTTTTATAGTAAAGACTCAGAACATCTGAGGAGAAGCTGCTGCTGTTCTCCATTTCTAGCAACTCACTGAAACCTGGTTAGGCAAATCAAATGTATAGTTTTGTGAGAAACTGAACAGTATTTATATCATTTTTTACCTCTGAAAGACGACCGGAATCTCTGTGCTCTGTGTAAACGAGTGACGTATTCACGCAAAATATCACTTACAGCGTTTGCGTAACCTACGCCAAAGAGCATACACAGGGGGCTCGAGACAGTCGTCTTTCAGAGGTAAAAAATTATATAA
>JBBKCR010045872.1:0-10998 GCA_037577295.1 Ladigesia roloffi
CACACACACACACACACACACACACACACACACACACACACACACACACACACACACACACACACACACAGAAAAACCACAGAGACAGAGATCAACACATGCAAAGGAATTTGTAATTGTGTCTCTTTGGCTCCGTTGCTAGGCAACAAGGTCACAAAATTCCTTAGGCATGTGGTGTCAATCCAGGATATCCTGCTCTCGTGATACCAGCACAGCAAACAGGGGAGGAGTGGCCAGACAGTGACAGCGAGGGATGACTGTGTGTGATTCACAAACACAAACTAGACAGCTGTCACTCAGCCCTGACACCTGAACTTCAGACCAGGGCTGTGCTACTGTCCCAGTCCCCTCCTGGACGGCCCATTCCAGACTGGAGGAAATGTTTACTCACAGTGTATTTCACCCATATCAGAGCTGTGACAAAAAATGAGCTATACAGAAATGGAGCTTTATTAAGCACTCAAACATGCACTCTAAATCACAAAGACCCTTCACCTTTCAAAATTCATGCTCTGGTCGGTGAGATCGCTCTTAATAGAGTCCAGCTCACTCTGCAGGAACGCTACGTTGGTGTGAGACTCAAGAAGCTCCTGCTTCAGCTTCTGGTTTTGCTGAGACAAGGGAAAAACAGAGCACACATCTTAGATTTATGATTTGAAAGCACAAGTCACTGCTCCAAACTCTTCCTTTCTTATGTAGGGAAATAAAGCAGCTGTCATACCAGTGTGTACTCATTATATTTTCGTTTCAGTGCTGCGTTCTCCTCTTTGAGGTTGGTCTGCTTGTTCTGGTCTTCAACCTGGGGAGGAATAAAACGTCAGCTAGACGTCTTCTGTCACGGCAAGTTATCAGAGATTAGTGCCGTATGAAACCAGGCAACAACAACTGAGGGAGGGAGACCGGACGGGACGTTTTAACTTAACTGCTGGTTATTCAAATTGTATTAAAGTCAAATTTATTCAAGTTAAATCTTACTTTATTTACCAACTAGATCTATAAAGGTAGCATCCCAGTATTACCAAAAACTGCAACCCCATCATTCACTCTAATACATTTCACTGCAACTGTACTATTGAGCAGGGGCTTGATGGACACACACTCATACTTTAATATTTCCATTTCAGTGTGCAAGTGAGTTATGGCTTCTGTGCATATGTGAACCCTAAAACAAATTCAGAGCCTTATAAGCAGTTTAAAAAATGCAGGATGGTCTCAGTACGATTCCTTCTGTGCTTGATTTACTTGTGCATTGTCAAAACTAAAAACTCTGGTCTGCTTTGCATTTTAAAACCCTTGAGTGTACACACAGTCACAGTCTTCCATCACTTGGGAATATGTAAGTCAACCACAGGTATTCATATATATATATATATATATATATATATATATATATGTATATACAGTATATATAACTGGGAATATATTTTCAGTATTCATAAAGGCTACTTGTTAACCATCTGTGAAAACACACCAAGATTTTACTGATAATTAGCATGGTTGTACTAGCACATTTTAGAAGTGACATGTCCCTTTGTTCTAAGAGGCTTGTATGGGGTTCCTTACTTAATTCCTCTTCATTACCTCTTTCAAATACGTTTCATTTCAGGTATCAAGTCATTTATAGCAGTTAAGGATTAAACAATATGCTTACAATCAATGAGAACTGGAAATCATAATGCATTTCTTTCCATAACCATTTAATTTATTTGTTTAACAAGTTATGAGGGAGGGTCTCTGAGTCGGCTGTGTTCTGGTGAGTGAAATGTGATATGTCAATACTACTATTCCTCAAGGTACCATAAACAACATGTAATGTTTTACAAGTATTTTAGGTGTGGGGAAAAAAGTCACAACATTATGGATTATAGTTTTTCCACAAGATTATGGAAAATGATATTTTACCTTTTGCTCTGTACAGTATTATGGAATATGCTTAATTTGACCAGAAATTTTAACTGACAAAGTAAAAACGTTAATTTCTGAGGTGAGCCTCACCATCTGCAGGACGCAGATCTTTTGCTGTAGCTCAGTCAGCTGCGTTTCATAGTGATGTTTCATATTACTCAGCGTTGCCTCTGCCTTCTTCGACTCCTGAGAGGAACAGGAACACAACATGCCTTCTTAAAGACAGTAGAGCTCTCATGGTTTCTCAATAGAACTTGAATAAACAAGTAAAAACAGAACGTTTCTTTAGGTGGAAGAATATTTGATAAACCTATTTAATGTTTGGCCACACAGTGTTTTATTTTTTATGTAGTAGGTGACAAGGCTGAGAATTTAAGGTTTTCCAGTAAAGTATTTCAAAATTTTGAAGGCATATGTAGGAAAATTCATTAATATTTTACAGTTCATTTTAATTAAATATATTACTTGATTACATGATTCAATATGGTCATCAACATCAATCTTGTTATTTTAGTGTCTTAATTCTAGATTTTTTTCTTAATTTAATTTTTCTCAAAATATAATTCTGCGCAGTCTAAAGGAGCGGTTCAGGACACATTTCATTGCGTGTTATACCTGTATGACTATGCATGTGACAAATAAAAACAGCAATAGCCCTAAAAAAGTGTCATTCGTGAAAAGCGACACCCCTGTATGATATGCAGAGAATCTCTACAGTGGCATAACAAGCATGTAACCAACAGATTTGGGTAGCATAAGACACATTAATAAACAAACTAATAAAACAGAACAGAAGTCGTGTTATATCCGAACTGAAATTCTAAGAAAACCACATGCACTGCTTGACACAGGCTCGGGATATAAATACCATGTTATCAGTTGTTTGCTCTAACTTGTTCCCATGACGTACTGCACTCACTGTTACGGCTTTTCTGTAAATCATGCAGTTTATTTGAAAAGATTTCTGAATCCATTTCAATCCAACCTACATTCCAGCATATGTTGAACTATTGCTGCACGGCCATTCACACCAAATGATCTCAGTGAACTGGTTACTAACTAAACAAAGAAAACTAAACAGGTACAGTACAGATGAGTAAATAAACTCTATTCGATTCAAGTTATGTAAGGAGATAAGTCCTAGACTGGGAACACAAGTTAAAGATTAAGAACAGGGTTAAACGGGAGCAGACGCAGGACTACCCAAACTTTCCAGCCCTAAATCTTTGACGCCATAGTTAAACAAGAGTCCTGGACTTGGTCCAGATCTCTCACATGACAGAGCTGACTGCAGCAGTGCAAATTCACCCATGCACATTTGTGTGTGCACCAGAACAGAATCTATAGAAACAATACAAACACTGCTGTGAAGTTCACCACAGGAGTCAAGAGTGCTATACATTGTTACTTTTATGTAAAACTAAACAAACGCAACTAACATTTTGGTCAAATCGGTTATGGTGAATGTACATTGATGTACGGTACATTTGGGGGTGAAAGTACATTACACTCTATGTAAAACTATCAGGGACCAAAAGATTTTATCCTCGTAAAATGTTTTATCTAATAAGCATGTTTGATTTGTTCTTTGCAAATGTACATATATGGCTGTTTAAATCTTTTTAAAAACCTAAAATGAAAAGACAACAATGACTATAATTGAAAGACAATAAAGTCATTGTCTCCTGACTCATTATAAATCAGCACTCAAGTCCTGTCTGATGTTTGAACCAAAAAATATATACAATACTTTACAGTACTGTCTTGAGATAGCATCATTTCTCTGATGTTTTGTTTTAAATTACCTTGCTAGTGCAACAATATATTTTATGCTTGTCAAACTGCCAACACTTTCCCATTCTGGCACCATTACATTAAGTAAATTGGAACAAAGGCTTTACTGCGAGAGAGCCAAGACAAAGGAGTTTGAACCACTCAGCGTTAAGCACCACCAGTATACTGATCACCGCCTGATCATCTGGAACCATCTGCTCCTGTTTCTTCACTGTTTAAGACTTAAGTTAGCTGGTTTTGTCATGCTTGAATGATTCACTTATTGTTTTATTAAATAAAGAACAACAGACATGTTACAAAAGATATTTTTCACTCCCAATTTGAGCACAAACATCAATGGAAACAATGTTCATGTTTTTCTAATGAAGGCAAAGTGTTCAAGTACAGGCTAAGTCTATTGTACTATTTTTACACATTACATATTACATTTTTAACTAGTGGTTGGATTAACAGGAGGGTGAACTGACGGATCTGTCCTGACCTGCGTACGTGTATTCCTCTCTGTCGCATGAATGCGTTGGTCCATTTCCTCCTCCATCTCAGCTAGCTGAATGGCAGCCTGGTCCTGAGCCCTGAGGGCACAACAGCGCTACTGCATAAGGCGATCAGAGATCACAACCTTGATGACCACTTTTTTAAATATCTTGGGCCATCCAGCAACCTGTTCCTGTCCTTTAAGTAGAAACACGTTTAGCACTAATGATCAGATTATTTTACAGCATCTGTGAATAAAATGCCTGACTTTGACTTTTCTCTACTAAACTACCCCACCATTCAACTGAAAACTCTCAGTCCCATTAAAAAAAATCTAATCATTAAAAAAAAGCATTTTTAAACCTTTTTACAGCCAGTGCCAGGTGCTCCATCTCTGTGTTCTGTAGCTTGATCTCTCTGATAAAGTTGAGTAGGACTCTCTCATATTGAGGAATAATCCTGGCTTCCGTCAGACTGATGTTCTGGTACAGGGTCATCACCTGGTCAATACTATACACACACATGCACATGGATTTGTTACAACAAACAAAAACACTACAAATAATGCCTTTAAAAGCATTACCAATTTCCTCTAATTTTGTCTTTTTGTCACACAAACGATTTTAGATACACCAAAAAAATAGAACGAAAAATAAGAAGAATTTTGAGACATTTGGTAGACTGGCCACACCTGGAGAGATTTACCACTGTTCAAGGTTTTCTTCATTTGGGGACAATGGCTCTCTGTCTTCATGGTAGAACCTGACTTCAGATTGCTTGACAGTAATATTCCGATTGAGCATGTATTGCAGTGATCAGGCCTGAGTGTGTCTAATCTAATTTATCTCACTTAACTAAATTTGGTTAATTGCAAAAAATCTCTCTAATGGATACAACACACATTGGCTTCTTTAATTAGTCAGAATAACCAGTTACCTTCTGGTAGTTTACAGCCGGATCTACAACATTATTAACAGCAGTACAGACAAAACATCTGCGTTTTTACAGCACAGACTGTCAAGGTGATTCCAATCATGTTTGTCTTCAACTGGACACACTTCTGGTGAATGAGACAGAGCCTTAGAAAAGGATTTGTATGGCTTTAAGATTGGTGAAAAATAATATTCTGATTCAGCATGTGTGTCAGTAATCAAGCCTGAATCTAATATAACTAAATATAATAACTGTTTGATCAAGTAACTGAAGGAATAATTAGGGATAGTTGGACAACTATATCATTTAAAAACTGTGGATGGGGTTTATCTAGGATGTTTTTATCATTATCTATCATTTGATAAAACAACGCATTAAAGAACAATATGCGAACTGTTTTTTTTTTAAGTGAATTCAGTTAAACATGTAATAACTTTTAATCTAGTCTAATAAATACAAACCTTTAAGCATGGATTCAACGATAAAATTAGGTCAAAGGAAGTGGAAGTGTTTTACACAGCATTTAATTTCAAAAACCTAGAACGTTCACTTTATCAAAGAATGAACAAGAGTAATACTCTGGCATTATCTCTGGGAATTCTGAGCATATTTGCATAGGTGAAATCATGGGAGCCCTCCAATATAAAACAAAATCTGCTGAACTGGACTATCATAAACAAATAATGAAAACTTACAGCAACTCAAGTAAATCAAGTATAACGTAACACACACTCGCCTCAAACTTGTTGAACTGTAATTACAAACTGTTAACGGTGAGACGGCCCGATGTACAGACAATTGTTCAACATGACAGCTATTATATAACTGTTATGTAACAGGTTTCTTATATAGATAACAGTATGTCATACAAAACCAAAAATCTCTATTCAAAATACTTAACCCAACAGCAAGTGTGTGAGGATTTGCGCATAAAAACAGCTTCCATTACCACAGCAGATTAGTGATTAGTAAACACTGATCAGTTCACTTACGCAACGTGAAGTAAAGTGTCACACAGTCTTAACAGTGAGAAATTCTTTCTCTACATTTAACCCTTTCACCAAGTGAAGCAGTGAGCAATCAGCGCTGCCGTGTCTGGGGATAGTACCTTGCTCAAGGGTACCTCAGTGGTGCCACTGGTAGTCCTGGGATTCAAACTCACAACATTCCGATCACATGGCAAACCGATCACCAGCTGCCCCAAGGCCTCCTTATGAAAGACTGTGTTCATCATTCAACCACATGACCATGATTTCTTGCTAAGTGATATAACATGTCCTTGCGATACAAGTTTTTGATATACTGGATATGATGCATGTCCAGAAGAGGCCCTAATCGATGTCCTCTCAGATAAAGCATAGCTGCATGGTGGTTGGATCAGTCTCCAGCCTTTGGCTCTGAAGACCTTATCTGTCCCGTCATAAGATTCAAGCCACAATCTCAAACCAGCACCAGGACTTAAACAGAAACTCACAACTCATCTCAAAACCAATAAAGACGAAAAAGTGAGTGGGGACACTTCCTCTGTCCTCTAAATTATACTTCTTCAAATAAAGGTGGCGGTGACTCTGTAAAAACTTATCAAAGTAAAAGTATTACCATACATTATTCTGAATCACCTCTCGTCCTTTAAGTAAATATCCTTATCAAAGGAACATTTAAATGATTCCAGCGAGTGACATCTGGCAAACAAGCAACGAAGAGTTTACACACAGTCATAGCAGGTGTGTTTAATTGCAACGAGGCGTCCCTTATGGCTTCAACACACACAAGCTCCTTTTATTAGACAGAATGACCTGTTACCTTCTGCTAGTTTGCAGTGGGATCTGCAACATGAGTAACACCAGTACAGACCAAACAGTAAAAACTGTCAAAAGGATTCCAATCATCTGTATCTTCAGCTGCACACACACTGTAATCAAGGCAGCGTAATCTAGACATATACTTAAAATAGGCCACGGACAGTCTGATGGTCATTAAAACATTTACATGTCAATCTGCCTTTTTAATGCTCTTTCAGAGTTGAACCCAGTCTACTCACATTCTGAGCCAGTTGTTATGAAGTAAATCACAGTTACTTTCCATTTCCCCCATTTTTTTGTTACTTCTATTCGTTTTTCCCTTCTCTACCATTTGAGAGAGAAACAGGGCAACTGAAAGTTCTGGACCACCGCAGATGTACTCGCTCTCTTCTGGCCAAACATCTAGGAGGAACAGTTTTAGAAACTGGACTTTCAGGAGTGTAGTCAAATAGTGGGATGTAAACGAAAGGGGTACCAAAAAGGTGTCAATAATACGGGGCTCATTTAAAATAACAAAACAGATTGTTGATCTGGAGATAAAATTTCTTAACAGTTTAACACCTGTATTTCAATGGTTGTTAAATGCCTATTTATATGTTTATAAAACAATTTCTTTCATAGCTACAAGTATTAAATGTTTAATTAAATAAGTAATAACTAATAACTCTCTCACCTATACACACATGCATAAAAACACACACATATACATATACATACATATATTTATTCATAAAATATCTATTTAGGATGTGTCTTTCATAGCTACAAGTATAACTAATGACTAAAAATATATATGTACCTTCTTAATATTTTTATTTTGTTTTTATTATATACTACATTGTAGAAACAAATCAAATGATGAAGAACAGAATTACACAGTAAAAAGAGATCACCAAGCAAACCAGAATACCTTTTGTAATTAGGTATTCGTGAACTATTGTTTCTTTTTAATTAATTAAGCTGTTCTTGCTATAATGTGAAGTAGAACCGTAGTGGAACATGATACCTAACTGGATACCGACCCCTGAGAAGGTGTGTCCATACTTTTGACTGGTAGTGTATATTTTAAAAGTCTTGAAATAGGAGAACAGAGTGCGATCCCAAGAACTAAGTACAGCCTGAAATTTTCCCCTACTTGTACCTTAACCTGATTCTAGTTTTGGGCTCCTGAAGCGTCATCTTCTCCTCCTTACCATGGAATGAATTTCTCCTGCTCGCCCAGCCTGGACCTGAAGTCCTCCCAGGCCAGAGAGGAGGCTTCTGCCCCCTTGCCCCGCTCCCCCATGTCCTCCTGCTGCCTCATGAAGCTCGCTGCGGTCTGGAAGCCCTTCACCAGGTCCTCCAGATTGATAGCTCCGTCCTGGTCTGAGTCCAGTCTGTTAAACACCGCGGCTGCCTCCTCCGAGCAGACGTGAAGCTCTGAACAGAGTCTGAAAAACTCGCCCTTTTCAATCCGTCCCGAATTACCAGCATCACACGACCTGAAGATCGACTGGAGGCTCGGGGTTTGACCTCCTGACTCCATCCACTGAGGCTGGAAAAGTCCCCATTCACCACTTCAACACACGAATGGCGTAAAAACAAACTTATTTTGGCCTGCTGTTCCTGCAGTATTCCAACTGTCGACGCTTTCCACAGATTTTCCCAGGTGTGGTGAGCTGTCAGTCTAAACTGAGCTTTCAGAGCTACTGCACACACACACACACTAATACACTCGGTAAACAAAGGTGCAGGAAGGCCACTTTACCTCACACCTGGCCTCAGGTTTGTGTTGTTAAATTTAAATGTAAAAAATAAATGTGTAGGAAATGCCCATACATTAAAAATGCGAAGTCTCAAAGTTGTTTTAACTTTGCTAACTTTGTCAACACCTGTTGTCCCGAAGGTGCAGTACCATTTTAAATCAGCAGATGGAGACAAACACAGACGAGAAACGGCCATATTACCGACGTTTTTAAAATTATGTTGTGGCACTCGAATAAAATGTCAGATGAAATTTGATAATTTTGCTTTTTTGGCATTATTTGTTTTTATAACATTTTTTATCTGATTGATACCACTTGACAATTGATTCAGGGCCATTTTATCAGCATGGAGTCTGAACAGGTTAGTCACGCATTTAAAATTGCTGAGTTCGAAGCAAACCATAACGAATTTTGGATGGGAGAAAAAAGGAGACTCCCTTTATATGCTCTTAGATAAGGCTGTTCCTCTGAAACCCTGTAGATTAAAAAAATCGGTCTTATTTAAATGTGCCTCTCTTGCTGACCACAGCAGATATTGTATATATCGTAGTGTGTTTTGTATCTTTAGAGAATTTCCTGGAGAGTTTTCTTTTATTTAGAGTTTAAACTTATGTTGTGTTTTATGCTGTTATTGTCTCTGTGTGTCTGTGCAGTCATAGCATTAGCAGTTTCCTGGATCAGTTGTGTTACTGACTCTAATTCTAATCTGCCTTCACCGATCCCATGTTCCTTAAGAGTGGGGTTGAGTTTTGATTGGAGTGCCGGTTATAACAGCCAAGCTCTCAGGTTGAACCCTCCAGCTCTCACCAGTTGTTAGGGACGGGGCATCAGGCAAGAGAAGCCAAACACCTACCCTCACCATCCTGCAGGTCTGTGAGAGGTCTATTCTCATTACTGGACCAGTTCTAACCACCATCTGTGAGGAGCGCAACACCTACTATTTATCAGGGATGCTCAAGGCTGTATCAAGCTTTCCAAAAGTGGGGGTGTCCTGGGAGAGGGAAGGCAAATTAGAAATACAATCACGACCAACTAATCTTACAACAGTGGAAGGGATGGAATCGCATTTGTCCCTGGGAATGCTAAATCAATGTACAAATAGTATATGTTGTTCTGTTTAATATTTTTCTTGTCCATTATTTTTTCATCGTTTCCATTTAGTTGTGGTTTATCTATACACACAAATCCTTTTTTACTCCCCTGCTGAAATTGTATGCTTCCTGACTTACAAAACTGTCTGTAATTAATGAGGTAGTTTCATTTTTATGGAGAAGGACAGAATATCAACGGAAATTCAAGAAAAAACATGTTATATAAAAGAAAACTGATTGGCATGTCACTGAGTGAAATAAGTATTTGATCTCCTACAACCCAGCCAGACTTCTGGCTCCTTCAGACTGGCTGTGGGTCCATGTTTCACACAGACTACACTCAATCTATCAATTACAGGCTCTCCTGATCTACTCGTTATGTGTATAAAGCACACCTGTCCTGTTCCAACTTCTCCACCACCACAGGCAAGACCACAGATCTGTAAAGTCCATCAGGATCAGGGAACTGTAGACCTGTGCAAGGCTGGAGTGGGTTGCAAGGGCATCAACATATTTCTCTTCCTCCATCCCGGCGGGTCCAGTTGATGCCAAAGAGCTTGATTTTGGTCTCATCTGACCACAGCACTTTCTCCCATGCCTTCTCTGAATCATTTAGATGTACACTGGCAAACTGAAGATGTTGTTTCAATGTGCCTTCTTGAGCAGAGGGACCTTGAAGCTCTGCAAGGTTTCAATCCATTATGATGTAGTGAGTTATCAAAGGTGTTCTTACTGTGGTTCCAACTGCCTTCAGATCACTAACAGGCTCCTCTGTGTAGTTCTCAGCTGATCCCTCATATTTCTCAAGATCATCCTCACCCCATGAGACAAGATCCTGGAGCTCCAGACTGAGGGCAGCTGAGGTTTTTTTTACATTACCTCCATTTCCGAATAATCGCACCAACAGTTGTCCCAGTCCCTTCACACTAAGCTTTTTTCTGATGGTCTTATAACTAATTCCAGTCTGATGCAGGTCTACACGTCTTCTCCCTGACCCTGATGTCCTTTGACAGGTCTGTGGTCTTGCCTGTGGTGGTGGAGAAGTTGGAACAGGACAGGTGTGGTTTATACACACAACGAGTGAAGATCAGGAGAGTCTGTAATTGATAGATGAGTGGATAGATGATAATTGATGAGTGTAATCTGTGTGCAACATGGAGACACAGCCAGTCTGAGGGAGCCAGAAGTCTGTCTGGGTTGTAGGAGATCAAACACTTATTTAAATCAGTGACATGCAAATCAATTTATAACTTG
>JBBKCR010045883.1:0-10998 GCA_037577295.1 Ladigesia roloffi
GATAATTCATCTGGTTAACAGATACAGATACAGATACAGATACAGATAATGCTGTACTCGCTCATCCCTAATAAATATCCCCAACAGACCCTAGGCATTAATTAAAGCAAAAAAAAGGGGGATTCCACAAAGTTCTAACCAATGAGCGTGACATTTTTTCTGTCATCAGCATATCTTTCATGTGGATGTTAAACATTGCCACAGAGTTGTGGTTGCAAAGCATCAAAATGTAAAACATTTAAGTGGGGCAATGCTTCTCAGAATCAGAACTTAAAAAATTTCCATTATTACGTATTTACTTAGTGTTATGTAACTATCTACAGTTCTAAAACTACATAACATATAACACATGGGCTATATAGTTAGTGTGACTTTATATAGTGCTATTAATACACTATATTGCAATCATACAATACAAATAGTGTTTACACTATATCATATCATAATAATATAGCATTATAGTACATAAATGTTAGTGTTAACACTGTGTTAAAAAAACATATATATGGTGTTAACACTAGAATACTGTTTGTACTTAAATTGGATATATAGTGTTAAAACTATGTACAGTGTTATACAACTATGTGCTTATAGTTATTGTGGTAATAGACTGTAACAGTGAACCTGCCAAGATTACAGCACATCTCAATGACTGATGCTCATTGTGAGCTAATTACTCTGCTATGGACTGAAGCTTTCCAAAGTTTTTCCTCTAGAAACCTCTAGCTCCACAATGGAAGCCCGTATCTCCAATTTAATAACAGATGGCAGACTTGGACAACAGTAGTTTTTCAGTGGCGAACCGGCAAAAAGCTTTTTCATGTATTAAACTGATCAAAGCTGACATTAAAATCACAGCGAATCTGAGCAAGTCAGGAAATGCTGTTAATTGGCCATGATAATGTTTGATTATCTGCATTAAGGTGTGTGATGTAACATTCCTGGAGAGAGCTTGGGGGATTTTCAAATGATTAAAGCGCTCTCCCTCTCTTATCTTCTGCCATGCTTAATGTCTCTTGTGTTTTTGCCTTTTTTTCTTTTTTTTTTTTTAAATGTCACCATGATAGGCATGTGTGTTTGGACTTGGCTGTCATGGGCTTGTCAGGTGAACCGCATGAATCTGATTTTCTTGACAAAGTTCCTCACGTAATTTGGAAATGTGTCGGATGAAGTTTACTTCTGTCTACTGTGACAAAAGCATTACAAGCCAAAAGAAACCAAGGCTTATAAATACCAGAAGGAAAAACAAGATAATTCCTCCCATCAACCCTTAAATTCTTGTTTATGTAGTTTTTACTTACAAAAATAAATATGTAAACTATAAACACAAGAGTGTATCTACTAAAATACCACAACATCAAAAGCAAATTATTGCCCCAAAACCCCGTCCATTGTGTCGAACCAGAGCTGACAGTGGTTTGACTCCATGGATGTGGTTTTGGGACGATGAGAGGCCATAATCTTTGGGGAGAGAATTGTGCTGCTGATGTCAGAAACAAATCGTGCTGCAGTTTTCATGCTATCACAGTATGTATTAAGTACAACACGGATCTGGTATACCCAGTGCTTGAAGTGGGAAAAAATAAGTGCATGAATTCTAATTTTCCAACATTTTCTGGGGCCACTGTCGCTGCATCGGATCAGTTTCAGTAAGTACTGGAATACAGAAAAAAGTGGTGGAACCCAAATGATGAAAATACAGAAGTTCCGGAATTCCATTCCCCAGCATTCTGGCCCACTTCAAGCACTGGGTATACCTATGGAAAAGTTTCTTTAATCAGACTCATGGACCTGCATACCATACCACCATTGAGCCTCTGCCCCAAGACCCTCTCATTAGGATTCTGGTTTGTTTAGCTGTAAAATCAGCCCTAAAACAGCACGCTAGCCTGTTCAGAGTCTGGTGAGTATTAAGGTAAGATAAGATCAACCTTGATTAGTGCCACAAGAGGGAAATTTGCATTGTTACGGCAGAAAGAAGAAAGTTAAGAGCAGCAAAACAGTAGATTAAAAGCTATAAAACAAAACAAGAAAAAATAAAAACTACACTTTACTACTAATAAAAAATATAAATACAGGAATAACAGAGCGGCTGTAACAGGCTGAGGCAGGAGATATTCCTGTTTTAGGTCACATTTAACAAAGTGCCTCATTAAACCAGGTTAAATGTTTATTGCCCTGTTATTGGTGAGGACATGAACAGCCATTGCGATAAAGTAGCTGGTATTCGTGTTTAGGGAGTTGCCCCTGCAGTCAGAAGGTTGTGGGTTCAAATTACAGTACAGCCAGTGAGACCACTGGGGCCCCCCTAGGGCAATGTACAGTACCCATGTAGGGTCATTTTATTTTAAAGTTGGACTGAGGGTGTCCTGTTTGTTCCAGCAGTGCTTTCCTCACTTTGCTCTTCATCCTTAGAATGCTCAACATGTTGAGACATAAGAGGAATTATATAAATAGGTGATCAAAATAGACCATCTTAGATTAACCTTAGGAAACCCTTGAACACATTCTAATCCTAAGTGTTCTAGGGGTTCTTAAAGTTAATCTACGAAGGTCTATGGAAATGGACATTCCCACAACTTGTGTTGATGCTCTGGGTGTCAGAAACACCAAACAAAGCAACCAATCCCCTACTGGGGTTTTAAAAATCATGTCTCA
This sequence comes from Ladigesia roloffi, assembly GCA_037577295.1. Taxonomy (NCBI): domain Eukaryota; kingdom Metazoa; phylum Chordata; class Actinopteri; order Characiformes; family Alestidae; genus Ladigesia; species Ladigesia roloffi. Next base: position 2,659 of record JBBKCR010045883.1, read on the forward strand.
AGCAACTGGCCATAAAGAAAAAAAAAACCTCTTTATTTTAGGTGGGGAAACTCCGCAGATGGTGGTGGGGACCTGAGAGCGGCTAAGCACCAGTGCCTGAAGCGAAAGAGAAGCAAACAGCGAGTGTGTAGGATAGAAAATGCCTGTTTTAGACCATTTTTATTTGTTGAAATCAGATTAGACTAATATGCTCTGAGGTCTAAGGGTTAAATATCAAGCCTGAGAGAATATGAGACCAATAGCAATGCTACACATATGGCAGCCTGTGTCCTACCGTTGCACTTCCTTCTCAGTCTTTCAGTCTGATGGGCTGTGAAAAACAAGTCATTGTAACTCCAACACCTAATCCTAACTCTGCTTCCTCATGAGCCCTTATAGAGAAACTAAGTTGCAAAAACAGCTGGTTTTAGGACTCATTGTTGTGATGTAACAAAAACTGGCTCATTGATTTTTTTCAGCCTGTTTAGCATATAGCTGAAAGCTAGCCTGAAGGAGGCCTTCAGCACAAACAGCTTTTTGAATGGTGTGGAGTACATTAACATATATCAGTCTTAAAGGGAGGGGTCACAGAAATGGCACATTTCTTCTTAAAGAATCCAGAGAGATTGGAAAACGGTCATGTAAAAATGAATTGATTGTTATTGATGACATAAAGCAACACTAATAGTACACGTGGAGCTCAGGAGGGGCCAACAAATCAGTACAGGTTCATCCAGAAGGTAATTTTTAATTGATTATTCACCCAAGTCATTGAGCTGAATTGATTAACTGTGACATATCACAGCTTGTATTTGACCTGCTGTTAACAGTCCCAGAAGCATCTTGTGTTTCAATTTTTCATAATAGATTTGCCAGGAGGGCCCCTATGTTTGAAATGCCCCTTCAGCAAGCCATGCTCGTGGACTGAAGGAGAATAATGAGTGCCTGAAAGCTGAGTGAAATGCATCCAAATGTGCTGTCCCCCCCGCAGTGTAAGGTGGGAGGTAAACAAGGTGCAGACTACACAGAGCTCCTGTTGTTTAGCTATCCTACGTCGATGTGAGGAGCTCATAGCTTGACCTTTTTTCCTGCGCTTCAAAGGGCTAGCTGCTCTGCTTTGATCAAGGCTGCCTCACATGGGGAACCCCGTTGGTTAACTCACCTGCTAGGTTCGGCGCCAATCAATACTGGATTTCCTCTCTGGCTGAAAACAGCTGAGACCCCATGCTGTACAATAAGTAGTCTTGAACAATGCCAAACTCTGGGATCACAGGTTTATGAGGGGATGATTTGGGTCCCCTGTGGGCCTTAGATCTTTCTATGCTAATCAGGGCATGAATTGCTGATAGTCTGTCATATGAATAAAATATACCAATACAATTTTGGAACGAGACATTCAGGAACATTGTGCCGCAGTGCTAAGAGCCTCAACCTTTCCCATTTGTTTATTATATATATATATGTATACACACACTCACACATGCACACACACTACTCATCAAAAGGACCTCTTGTATGTGTGTGTCAGGTGCATCCTACAGCAAGATAGTGACCCAAAACCTGGGCTACCTGCCACGACTACTAAAAAAGAACAAGATGGTAAACTGAAAAAACATGGAGTCTCCGGACTTAAACCCCATCTATCTGCTTATAGTGGCCCGGCCGGTTTCAGGTTCAGACAGAGAATCTAAGCTCTACATTATTGGGATGATCTTTCTGCAGAATGAACACTGAGACATTGAAGCCCTTGAATTAAAAAATAAAATTGGGGTGTTCTAAAACTTTTATATATACACAGTATACTGTATGTGTATGTGTTTATATGTGTAGAAACAAGTGAATATGATGTGTTTTTATGTTTAATTAACTTTGTTATTAAGATTATATACAAATATATGTATAGACAAAAGTATGTATTGTATCGACTCAGCAGTTAAGAAACCTTGCTATATTTCTACAGTGCGGAAAATATTTACACCAGTTTCTTTATTTTTAATCGTGATAATTCATCAGAAAACTTGCAATTCTTACCCCAAGGGTACCCGATGAGCCAAAACATGGTTTGTTTCTGAGATATGGTCCTGTAGTTTTGCATTGCGGCTCTGTCTCTAATGTTAGCTCAACTCCCTCCAATTAGCAGTGCGCCCCAAATCATCACACATATGTTTAACACTATGTCAAGTGGTTATGTAAGCAAAACACACTTGCTTACATGTTTTTGACACTCCATTTAGCACTACATTCAACACTACATTTAAAGGGCCCTATTTTTGTGATCATCATAAACATAGAGTGGGGGAAATAATTATTTGATCCCTTGCTGAATTTGTAAGATTGCTTACTTGAACAGTGAACAGTCTATTTTATGATGTAGTTTTGTTTTTTATGGAGAGAGATATAATAACAACAAAAAACTTCAAAGTGTTCTAAATGTATTTGTTTTTCACTGAGTGAAATGAGTAATTAGTACCCAAGCAAAACTCGACTTAGTACTGGCTGGAGAAAGCACAGCAGTGGTGTACCTTGTAGTCGGTGACCAGGTTTCCACACATCTCTGGAGGGATTTTGGCCCACTCCTCTTTACAGAAACTCTCTAAATCCTTTAGGTGTCTTAGCTGCTGTTTGGCAACTCGAAAGTTCAGCTCCAACACAGATTTCCTATTGGACTGAGTTCTGGAGACTGGCTAGACCACTCCTGGACCTTAATGTGTTACTTTAGTAGCTACTCCTTTGCTACCTTGGCAGTATGTTTTAGGTCACTGTATTGCTGGAAGACCCACAACCCATTTTCAGTGTTCTGGCTGAGGAAAGGAGGTACTTGTCCCAGATTTTCCGGTACATGGCCCCATCAATTGGCCCCTCAATGCAGTTAAGTCGTCCTGTACCCTTAGAAGAAAAACTTCCCCAAGCATAATGCTTCCACCTCCATGCTTGACTGTAGGAGGGTGTTCTTTGGGTCATTCTAATCATTTCTCTTCCTCCTAACACGGTGAATTGAGTTGATGCCAAAGAGCTCGATTTTGGTCTCATCTGACCACAGCACTTTCTCCCAGGCTTTCTCGGAATCATTTAGCAAATTTAAGATCGCTGTACTTGTACCTTTTTGAGCAGGAGTACATTGTGGGCACTGCAAAATGTCAGTCCATTATTATGTAATGCATTACCAATTGTTTTATAACTGACTGTGGTCCCAACAGCCTTCAGATCATTAACAAGCTCCTCCTGTGTAGTTCTGGGCTAATCCCTCACATTTCTCATGATCATGCTCAGCCCAATAGGCAAGATACTGCATGGAGCTCCAGATTGAGGTGCAACTGAATCTTCTGTTTCTGAAAAATCGCAACATCAGTTGTCAACTTCTCACAAAGCTTCTTGTTGATGATTTTAAACGCATTCCAGACTCTTGCAGGTCTACAGTCTGGTCCCTGGTGTCCTTTGACAGATATTTGGTCTTGCCCATGGTGGTGGAGAAGTTGGAATGGAAGAAACTGTGGACAGATGTGCTTTATACACAATGATTTAAGATTAGGATTATCTGTAATTGATAGATTGATTGTAATCTGTGTGCAACAAGGGCAAACAGCCAGTCTGTGGGGTCCAGAAATCTGGCTGGGTTGTATGGAATCAACTACCTAACTCACTCAAATGACATGCAAATCAATTTATAACCTTTTTGTTACCTGTTTTTTTTCTCTCTCTGTAAAAACCAAACTACCATAGAAATTTGAGACTGTTCATTTATTTAACAGCAAACTTTAGGAGGGGATCAAATAATTACTTCCCCCACTGTACCTGGACATGTTGGTGTGGTAGAAGTTCGTTTCTTTTTATTTTTGTGACCAGTAGTGCAGATTTACCTTGAAAAATCAGCATAATTCATTCTAATGTGACTATTTCCACCTTTAGTTTATACTTTGGAATGAAATATGCGGTTTTCATTACTGTGCCTTTAAAAATGTATATTTCAAAAATCTCTTCTGATTGACTGTCCTGTGTTGCAGCATTGGATGGAAAGACTCCTTAGTGTTGCAGTGGAGGCTGATGTAAGGGACTCTTATTTTGGTAGACGTCGGGATGAAGTCAAGATGTGCAGCTGATATGTGTTTAGTTTAAGTGAAAGGGTTTGTATTTAAGTTAAGTTGATGTCAGTATGCTCTGACGGAGCAACCGATCACGTTACCTTGTGTATCCTGCATGGTGTCCTTCCCTGGTGTGTTCTCCAGTGTTGTGTGTTTTGAGTTTGGCCCGCGTGCCAGGTTTCAGTTATGTTATGCAGAGTCCCATTAAAGTACCATCTATGAACCTGAAGTCTGCGTCTCAAATCACTCCGTGCACCCCCTGATGTGACATTTAGACTATGAATGGGTGGTGTTAAACTGTTGCAGGCTGTTTTGTTAAAGTACAAAAACTAAGATTTGTTTCTGTACAGGGGAGTGAATCATGAAACTCAAATGAAAGTATGGAGTTCAATAAATTTCCAGATAAGGGATAATATATCGAAAGGCATCACAGCTGCAGTATTTAGCAGCATAATTACAATACAAAAATTTTGTCCATATTGTACTGTGACGACCATCTTGGCCACGCTACGTCGTTTGTGACGACCATCTTGAACACGCTACGTCGTTCCCGATCCCCTTCTCCCGAATATTAGTTTTGTCCCTTTTTGTCCACCCTCCTAGGTTTCCTTTGAGTTCCAGCTGCGTCTTGTTTAGTTGCCTTTAAGCCCCAGCCGGTCCCGTTCCCCTTGGAGTCAGTCTTCTGTCATGGATCTCTCCGCATGGTAAGGGAAAAGGGGAGGACGCGCTCAGTTGATACAAGTTTTAATGGACACTAAGAACAAGGCAACACAGACAGCACAAAACATACAAGGCTCGTGCTCCTGAAACGAACAAAAGAAAAGATCTAAGAACACCTGCTCGAGACACAGCTCAGCTCTACCGGGGATACAAGGACATGGACGAGGGGTGCAAGGAAACGAGCACCGAAGTCAGGGCAAAACGGGAGGAACACGAGCCTGCACGACAAAAGACAAGACGATAAATTCAGGGAACATGGACAGATATGAAGACAAAGACTGACTCAAAGGGGAACGGGACAGACTGGGGCTTAAATAAGGCAAATAAACAAGACACAGGTAACGAGGAACTCACAGGAAACGAGGGACAGGTGACCGCAATGAGCGGCGTGCGACACAAACAGAGGAAGGGATTAAGGGAAACCTAGGAGGGTGGACAAAGGCAATGGAACAAAACTAATATTCGGGAGATGGGGATCAGGAACGACTTGGCGGGGTCGAGGTGGTCATCACACATACAGCCCTATAATCAATCAGTGTATTGTGTTTTCAAGTGAAAATAAACCTGTAGTGGATAGGCATTGAATGTTTTACCCCTAAATAATCAGATTGGACCATGGTTACAGATTTGATGTCTCTCATAGAAATTATGAAGCGATACTGACCCCATGGGGCAACTTAATTTTTACTACTGACCTGCTGCCACTCTTACACATTTGCACTGATTGGTACAGGAGAAAGAACAGCTGTTCATTACTCACCATGCACTGAAAATTACTTGTAAAGCTCTTTATGGAGTTTTTTTTATTTTATTTAATCTCTCACTGGCAAAATTTCATTGCATCATTTTATAGATTTCACTTGATTTAGAATAAATATAAGGCTGGTGCACCCTTTTATAAGTGTTTTTTTATATTCTCATTAGTCGATTCAGTCTCGAAAATGCCCAGTGTTTCAATCGAGTAAGGGTAGCTGCCTCAAAATCAGCACACTGCCTCGCATATCAAAATGCCACGGGACAAATCTCAGGACAAACCCTCTTGGACATACAATTCCCTGAGCATCTGGAGTTTGTCAGCTCTTTGTCCTTCCCCGGACCAGCTGTGTTTGCGCGATAGAATAAGACGGAGGTCTATTGCTATCCTCGGCCTGCTGCTTTAGTGTGAAAAACAAATCAGTCTTGATGGCGCTTCCATACGGACGGTACAGTGGCCATCAGGCTTGGGCGGCGAATCTGTTTAAGCACAGCAGAAGCAGCTGGGTTCCATCTCCAGCTCTTCGTTCCTCCGTGAATGAGATTTATGTGTTTAGATGCCGATTCGTATGACTGACCTATTTTCTCCAGCCGGCATGCCCAGCGTGCAGTTAATGCTGTTTCTCTTCGCGATTTATGGCGGTGGGTGGCAGGAGCTCTGCCATCACCCGTGTCAGGCTCTCACCCTGGGGATCAGGCGTATAATTCCACTGATTGGTAGCTGAGATTGGAAAAATGGAGAAAAATAGAAATTGAGTGCATCATGCTGCATTGATCTTAAGGTGCCGATTCAACAACTTTTGGAATGCTAAAATTGATTAGGTTCGATTGCTATAATTTTTCACACAGAGCCGACACCATTAATAAATTGTATGCTATTAAATTGATTAAAATGGAAAAGAAAGGTCTTACTGGGAATTGCATGCTGATATCTAATATTTTGTGTCTGCCAGTATACATAAACCATGTTGAATGATCTAATCTATATGCGTATATGTGGATTAGCATTATGGACAAGTGTAACATTTCTATGGGGCTACATATGGAGTGTAATGAATCAAATGCAGATATATTAAAACCGTGGCACCTCAGGGTGATGTGAATGTGTTGGACTGGGCTGTTGATTGGTGCTGGTTGAACACTATAAACAATGTAGATGTATCAAACACCATAATGATTAGCTTTCTCAATGCATATTGTCACCTGTTTGCATCATGGTATCAAAATATTCAAAACATTTTTACACCCCTAGCTGATAGTGATTCTGATTGTGGTCCTTGTAGGAGCTGTCAGTGATGGTAATGCATATTATAACTTCTCCAACTTCTCTCTTCTCCTACTGATGGAAACACCCTCTTTGCCACCGAGTTTTTACACCGAGTTTTTAAAATGCCTCCTAGCTGATATTTGAACTTTTCTTCAATAAATATTTGTTGTGGCTATTTCCATTTCCACCTACAAGCTAGGACTCCCCCAGTCTTACAGCGCTACCAGCTCTCAGCATATGTTTCATCCAAGACATATAAAGCATCTTCCCAAACTGCCACTTATGCAAGTCATAGCTCAGCATGCTTGGAGGAGAACAGTAGCCATCATTGTTGGTCAAACTAATGATTTGGCCTGTTTGGGGGAAAATTTCTATTAATCTCAACAAACATGAAGCCTCTATTGAGTTTGGTTATCTGTTCGGTTTGAATACATTACTGTATTCTGGTATGATGCCAAGGCAAGGTCGACCGTGGTGTGTTCCAGCTTGTCTGCCTTCAACGTGAATACCGTAGAGCTACCTGCCTGTACCGTTCACCCTCCTGCTGAGACACAAAGCCTCACCTGCCTGCCCCACTCACCCCCCTGATGGGAGTGATGCCTGCACACACACACTAACTACTCAATCCTAGATGTTGTGCACCTGCTTCACAATATCATTCATAATCTTACCAGCATGCGCTCATGCTGATCATGGATTTAATGCTCATTCACACTCTGATGGGCTTCTGCAGTCAGGGGTTAATCAGAAATGCTATCTAATGAAAAGCTATCTTTTTTCAGCTATTAGTCAATGCTGTGGATGGATTCAAGGTTTCTTGCTCTGAGGGATTTTTTTCTTTGGTCTTGTTCAGCTCAGATAGGACTGGATCTGGATTCCCACTCAGTTGCTTTGTGACCGTGGCCATTATGATAAAGAAAAATTTATAAAAATTAGAGACAATAGGTTAGAAATATCTAATATTAAAAAGTCTGCAAATTTTTTATAAGATTCCTTTAAATATGAAAAACATATTGGAATGAGATTCAGTTGCTAAGATATTTTGTATTTTGTATCAGTCCAGATGAATCAAATCATAATGAAATATCATTGATTTTATGATGCTCTAAATAATTTTCTTAGGAAGCTTCAGGATATATTTGGACCCCTGACTTCAGAATCAGGAGTGTGAATGCTTTCTGTTAGTCTGGAAAGTTCTTGGAGTTTCCTTCTTTGGAAGAGTTGAGAGGCAGCAGGGCCACAATGCTTTGAATTCTGTTCCATTAAGGTGCAGTGCTTTTTCCTACATGCCAGTTACACTGAGTCCCAGATTAAACACAAAGACTTTAACCCTTCGGGTCCAAGAAAAAGTAGCACTGCAAAGAGCACTGCAGGTAGGAGAAGGGCTCTTGTGTAACTGAATGGAAAACATGATGGGGCAATGGCTCATAATGGGGCCAATTATGTTGCTTGAACTCTACCTGTCTATTATCTATCTATCTATCTATCTATCTATCTATCTATCTATCTATCTATCTATCTATCTATCTATCTATCTATCTA
>JBBKCR010045894.1:0-10998 GCA_037577295.1 Ladigesia roloffi
CACACACACACACACACACACACACACACATATATATAAACAAGGAAGTGAATTTGTATGGGTTCTTGGTTTTTCTGCTACTTCTAGGAAATTTTCATCACTTACATCTAATTTGTTAGTCTGCCAACCACTACTGCCATTCTGCAATCACATCCTCAGTGCGCAGGTCTAAAGGAATTATCATTATTAGCTAAAGAACACTGATATGCAGTTTGTCTCCTCTAAGTATAGTTGATGTTGAACCCACGAGGTTCATAAAAACTTTGTTTACCAGCTAGCTTTTAGTTCCACATACACAATCACTTGGCTGTTTGTTTATTGCCAGATTTAATTTTGATGTGGCGCATAAGTGAAGGATTATGAGATTTGTAATGTTTTATAACCAGCCTGTGCTTCAGCTCACTCTCAGGTCTTTAAGTGTTGATCATAAGGGGTTGTGAAGAGCTCAAATGCACCTGAGGTGGCAGCAATATTTTACACTTAATCATAAGCACAGTGTAAGTTGTCAGACTGCTGAGGTTTAAGGCATCTTGTTTCTTATTATGTTCCAATTCCCAAGCACCTCATGAGCATCAGGCCATTAAACATTAAAATAAAATTATATTTTAATTTATCAACAACAAGTAATTGACTAAATCTAGCCCCACCACAGACTTAGTTACTTTTTAACGGTATAAATTGAGCAATTGAAACAGTACTGACTAAAGCATTAACTATGTATTGGACAATCTTTTGCAGCTTATATGACTGAAAATGTTATGCCTACATTTTAAATCTGAGAAAGCATAAGGAAGGAAAATAAAGAGAAAATAAATATGAGTTTTGAATGAACAATATCTGCACCTAAAGGACCCAGCAAGGAGATCATGGTTTAGTCTTGCATTAGGACTCATGAGTTTTTTACTTTGAAATTGGAATGAAAGATTAACATAACCTCTGAGCGTAAAACAGAAGTTATAGCCAGCCAAAAAATTGAATATTGCCGCAGAGGCTTCGTACCCCAGCACCGCAGAGACCAAACCGAATGGCCTATGCCAGCCCCCCAAAGAAGGCTTCCGCCTACTACACCAGCTCCCAGGCTACACCTACCAGCACAAGGTAGCATAGGGTGAGCTAGTGCAGGGGTGAATGCAGGCAGCCAGGGGCAGGTAGACCTGCTTGGCCCCATAGAGGAGCTGTGTGTCTCCCTCCCAGAGCCTTTAGTGCCCGTAGCTGGGTTAGCCACGGACGATAGGCCGGTAGCATTAGTCGTAGAGGCTAACAGGCCGATAGAGTGCAAGCCAGACCTCCTAGGGCTCATAGGGGAGCCGTGCGGCCCCAAGCTGTTAGTACCCATAGTTGGGTTAGGCCCAGCCAAGAATCTGTTAGCGCTAGCTGTAGCATCAAACAGGTCTATAGAGGTCAGCGTCGAGGCCCTAAGATGCACACAGTTAGCCAGAGGAGGGTTCTTGGCATTATTAGTAGCCCAAGGACGGCTTGTAGGTGTCAGGAAAAGGCCCAACTCGAAAAACTGGAGATGGGGAATTTCGCCTATTTTTGCGGGGGGGTACAAGGGCCACTGAGGGCCTAGGTGGAGCCAGTGGGGCAGGCTCCACAGGACAGGACACGGTAAGGCACTGTGAGGAACCAATGGACTACGCTCCACCTCCCAGGACAGCGGGTGCCCGCGAGAGGGTACCCTTAGTTCTTCGGTTTTCAGCTCAAAATCATGAACGAATCAAAAATTCCACCCTGATGCAGATCTCAAAAATAAGGACATGTCCGGGAAAAAGAGGATGCCTGGTTACCATATATGCCACTATTTTTTGGTAGCTACACAATCGGTTTTTCTTAGCAGGTTCACCACTCACTAGGGTTGCCACATTTGATATGAGAAAAACCGGGACAAGGGGGCGGGGCGGGGGCGTCTTGGGGGCGTGGCTTTATTACGATTTTGGCTGCGCACAAAACACAAGTGGCAGAAAATGGATCCCCTTGGGTAGGCCTTACCCACTCCGAATAGTTGCCGAATAGTTGCCAGTTTTACCCAGTCGGCGTTGTAAACTGTGTACCTTTTTCTTTGCCGCTGGCCCTGACTTTGACTGTGCATCCTCGTCGTCCGTCTCACCCCCCATTAACTTAAATAAAAAAAAACCTGTCGAACGGCAGTCTCCAATCTAACTAACCCGCATTCTTTCACTCTCTTGTAAATTCTGCTCGTGGCAGTTGCTAGGTGATGCTGATGTATTAATGTAGACTTTCGTTTTCGCAGATTTGCATTAACCGATAAAATAACCGCATGCCTGTCTCTGACAGCTGGATCAAGATACCGTAAGAAAAATAGTACCTTGGCCTGACATTACATAATATGTCATCGTTTCACCCACAGATGTGCATTATTTGAACACACAGGTGCTCCTCCATTTTTCTGTCAGTGTCTTTGTTTCTCCATTGTTTCTGGTGCTTTGTTAGAGCTAAGGCCTTGTGATTTTTACACCTGGGATGATTTATGTTTTTTTTCCCACATGACAGCTCAACATAAAACTGCAGCTCTGGCAGATGAACAGGTGACATTTTAGAAGTAGAGACCTGGAGAATCAGGAATTCTTTTGTTGTTGGTAAGTCAGCAGAACTAGTTTTTGTGTTGAAGGCATGCAACTGTTATTTGTCTTTCCCGGTAAGACATGTTCAATTGTGCTTCTACGGTTTGGGAACGGCAGTGTTGAGAACCTCAATACACCCACAAACTCTGTGAATCTCATTTAGCAAAACTTCTCTCAACTTGCTCAAACACTTCCAGGCTTGCAGATGGGTTTTATTACATAGTACCACTCACTGGTAAAAATAATATTGAACAAAATTTTCTAACCAAAAGCAGCAATTCCATGGGAAAACAGACATAAATTAGACAGTTAAATGACACTTCTGCACTATTATATTAAAGATATGACTGTGGTTTATCCAGGTCGGGAAGATGTTTAGATTAATACAGAAACAGTTCGTCTTCTTGGTTGGCTATTGGCTTGGTAAAATTGGCCCCGTAACTCATGGAAAATAAAATTTGGACTCCAGACATGTCAAGGCGGAGTTAATTGGAAAATTGTGTAAGACTGATTTTCCTGTTGCTTTAAATGGTAAAGTATATTAAGTGGAAGCTGAAATTTAGGGATGCACATTAACATACTTCAAGGCAAACTAAAGCCAGGCAACAAAATAATAATATGTATTTAGCATTTAGTTTTGAAATCTGTTGGGCACCTATAACCATTGTTTACTTTGGCAACCACAGCCTACTCTTGTACGTGAACGTGTTAAATTTTCCAAATGTATTAGTTATTTAAGTAAATATGTTTCACATAAAAAGCGGAAATAGGAAAAATAGAAATGAGAAAATAGAAATGAAAAGAAATGAAAAGTAACTTTTAAAACTAGAGGAATATAAAATGGAAAAGAATGGATGCAAATGTAGAAAAAAAAACATCCATATAGTACTACTGGTATTTTTAAGGTCATAAAAATATTTTGTGTCAATTAGCTCCCAGAGACTATATGAAAACAATCCAGCACTTAATGTATAAATACTTATATATTTTGTTTCCTTTAAAAAAAAATGAATGTCACAATTACTGGCACCCTCAGAGATACTTTTTACTGAAGTATGTGATCCATCTGCAATGAATACAACAAACACTATACAAATGTAATACAGTCGTCTCAAGGCACAGATTGAAAAAAAAGGAAATTAGTCTACAACCGATTACTATGTCACTACCATGTTATTGTCACTGCTGCACTGAATATGGTCCACAAGCCAAAAAATTTACCTTGAGTTATGGTTCTATCGTGATTCCTTTCTAATTAAGTCTTGGGTAGATGCAGGGTCAGTTCTGGGTGACATGGATGAAATAGGCAGCTGTGTAGTTCAACTAGCCTCCTGTTTAAATGTTAAGTCTCTACATGTATCAAAGTCATGCTGACATTTATTCGAATTTAATCGAATTTTATTCTGGGAAGCCAAGTCGATCCCTTGAACTCTATATTATGCTGCTCAAACCAGTCCTCAACGATGTTTGTAGTGTGGCAGGGTGCATTATCCTACAGAAAGACACCGCTACAACTAAAAGGTAGTGATACTATGCATTGATGTATGTTTCGGGAGGTGGTATGTGCATATATATCGTCTATACAAATGCAGGACCCAAGGTTTCCCAGCAGAACATCACCCAGAGCATCGCACATCCTCAGTCACACATCCTTAAGTTTCTTTCTTAGTGCACGCAGTTGCCATCTGTTCCCCAAATGACACACTTGCATCAGCCACCAACAATTTGGCAATAAAATTCCACTTACCTCATTCATTAAGGAAGTGCCCTTGAGAGATAATTGGTATAAGGAGGAGAATAGGACATCCGAGTTACTCACAACTGGGTCTGATGTAACTAAAATAATATTTATGAGAGAATGAGCATTTTCATATTGTTGCTTGCCATTTCTGTCAGCTTCTGAGAGTGGTAACCACACCCAGCAGGGCTGTTTGAGTAGTAGAGCACATTTGCTTATATTAACAGTACAACCAATTTTAAGCCAACTGTAATTATTTCCATGCGGTCAAATAAATAACTGAGAAGAACAGATCTTGTTTCCAGGACAATAAGTCCCTCTTGTAATATGTAATAAAGCAATTAGAGGTTAGCTGGCGCCTGTTTTAATAACTGTGTACAGCCTGAATTCAGACTCACTGTAACATACGCTCAACAGAAAACTAATAAAGACCCATGTATGTAATATTTGACTAGATTTGTGGCACTGAGGGATGCAACAAAAAGCCTTAAAGGTTGACTGCATCATCTGTTTTGATTAAGCAGGAAACGTTTTTACTTTGAGAAACCAAAAGAGGTTTCAATAAACTCATGTGAAGGGTTTATACATTTTAGCATTATCAGAATAGATTGGAGTCCCAGTACAGAACATGTGAATGCGTAACCAATGCCATAAACCATAGCCCAAAATAAAACAAGATCAGTTAAATTCAGCCTTTTTGTAACACCCCTGTTTACATTGCAGTGCTAACATGGCACATTATACTTTAACATCTCACTTGCACATTGTACATATCTAAATCTACCAGATTAGGGCAACACATAATTAAAAAAACTTAAAATCTAATTTAACTAACTTTTAACTAGTGTTGAACCATGTTAAACTCTTTTACTTTCTATTTTAGATTTGTTTTTATATTTGTGTTTTAAATATAATCAATACATTAATATATGTAATACAATTAAAATAATCTTGACACTAAGGTAAATAATCAGTCAGCTTAAGCAGGCGAGTAGCTTATTGTAACTTGAATTTTATAGCCTCAAGAAAAAATGCAATGTCGGTTCTCTTTTCCAGCAAACTGCAAGTTATGGTTATTGTATGTTAAAAATCTCTTGCCGTAGCTTGTTTGCTTCTGCCCTGTGGTTTTATTTGTGTAAATGTAGGGAGATCATTTAGCCTCTCATATCTTTGTTTGTTACGGTTGGAATAGTTATTCCTATTAAGTTGTGGGTTTCACCACTGAATATAATTTGGGAACTGATGCATGTGTGTGCAGGCTTCTGCATTTAAGTGCTAGTTGTGGGTTTTCTGCCTGCATTCTCCTATGGTGTTCTTATAAAACTTAATATTATAATCCTACTTAGCTATTAACATCAAATTTTTCGAGTTGTTTTACATGATTATATTATCTGATTCTTGATTCACAGTTGATTCTAAAAATTATACATAAATGTGCGCATAAATGAGGTAAAATTAACTAAATGCATTTTCTTTGTGTTATACCTTCATATCTTTTTTACAGCAAACTTCCTTGCAGATCGTTGATTTCCTGGTTAATACGATATGTCTTATGCATGACACAATTATAATTAATTTCTCCAAATGTAACTTCAAAATTAATGTTTGTTTTATTTAGTTTGCTTTAATTTGCTCTCACTTACAAAATCAACACAAAATGCAGACTCACCAGGGGTGCCCAAAATTTGATCACCAGGTGGAAAAATGGACAGGGCCACCCCAGGGGCAAAAACAGTCACCATCAACAGAAGAACAGCAGTTGGTAACAATGAATCTGAAAAGTGCATCAGTATGGTTGGTGTTTCTGATAAGGCTGATGAGCCCCTTATTAATTTATTGATTCTATTTAAAACGACAAATATATGCACTGAGGGGCACTGGGATATTTAACATGACTAAAATAGTTGGTAGAAACAAGTTTCTGAACATTTAGCATTCCAACATACCAGAAATAAACACTGAGTGAGATGAACACTTTCAATAGATAGATCCTTTGTGCTAACAGAATCACTCACTGTACAATAAATCTGCTTAAAAGACTTGATAATTGTGAGAAAAATAACAAACAATTACTGCATATTGTCCTCCAGGGTAAAATTCCAATCCAAGGGCAAAGGAACTCATACTTATTTCCCTTACTCCATCTCACTTGACAAACGTGGGGTTCGGGTCCAGTGCTGTGCAATCTCGGTCTCTAATTTGTGGCTAATCAATGACTGATTTCATATGGAAACTGCATTATTTAAAAGCTTAAATGTCTTAACAATAGCAGAGATTGTTTCAGGTACAAGTGAAGCAAAAACTGGAAGTGTAATCGGGATACAATTCACCCCTTGTTTATTTTTGTTTGCACCTGCGTGCTGGGGGCAAGGCCAGCTCCTGAAGCCTGGGGGACGCTGTTGCAGCACGGGCAGCAGAACTCACTCTGTAGGGGTCAGACCCTTCAGATAGATGCTTCCGGAGCCTGGGACTGGCCAGAGACTGCAGTCTTTCGCTGGCTATGGCCTCCAGAACAGGCTTCGCCACTGGACATGACACGGGCCTGTCAGGATTGTACTGTGGATTGACCTTTTTAGGAGCTGAAAGGAATTCAGAGAAAACACATATAAGAAAAAGATGAATAATAATTGAGAGAGAGAGGGAGAGAAATGTGTCAGTTGTCATGTCGTGTCCGCTTCAGTCACACCCCTAATGGCCGCGTTCGAAAGAATATAACATATATGCAGCTCTGGACACAGGGCGATGACTTGCCAGGTTGTTGTGTGTATTAGGGAACCTAATCAACCCAGGTGAGAGAGATGAGCTTCGTTGTCTCATTAGCAGGGTTGTTCAAGTTAATGAAGGTTATTGTTTGCACCACGTGATTTCTCCTGTCGTGCTTGAGTTCCCTTCGAAGTGAAGGTCCTCCAGGAACGCAGGTCTCAAAATGAGGACATGTCTGGGAAATAGAGGTCCCCTGGTCACCCTAAACACCACTATTTTTGGTAGCTGTTTTCTTAGCAGGTTCATTGCTCTTTTTGACCACAGTCATAATTACAATTTTGTCACCGCTCACCACTAGTAGCTAGCACACACATACACACACACCAGCAATCGTGTCTCACACCAACATTTTGCCCCTTACGGTAGTCTATTATTGGCCAACGAGGCTGTGATTGGAATATGGGACTGGAGCTACCCTGATGGGACAAATGAAAATCACTCCTATTTCGAGATGTCCCGGATAATACGGGCTGGTTGGCAACCCTTAAGCTCAGTGAGATGTTCATTGACTACAGTTCAGTTTTCAATACAATATTCCCCCATCGACTCTTTACCAATCTGAGCTGCCCCTGTTCTCAACTTCCTCACAGGTGATGATTGTTGGTGGCTGCATCCCCAAAGTCATCATTCTCAACACAGGACTACCATCCACGATGATTTGTCCATGCCTCCTGCTTTACACCCTCTACACATATGACTGCATGGCCCCAAACCACTCCAACTAAACATCAAGGGGTCTGAAGGGCAGAGGATGAGCTGCGCCAAGTTCCTGGGTGTTCTCTGAGTATTATTCAAGCCCTTTCCAAGAAGGCAAGGTAGCGTCTCTACCACCTGAGACAGCTGAGAAAATCTGTAGTCTCTCCATTGATCCGAAATACTTTTTTACTCAGGTGATGTAGAAAGTGTTTTGACACAGAACATCACCTTTTGGTTTGGGAACAGCTGTGTCCAGGACTACAGAGAGTTGTCTGAGCTGCAGAATACTGCAGCAGATCAGCTCTGCACCTCTCCAGGACATCTACACCAGGAGTTGGAGAACCTGAGCAATCAAGACTGCTAGAGATTCATCCCATCCAATTAACGGTCTGTTTGACCTGCTTAAACCAAGCAAATATTTCAGGAGTTGTACGGCCAGAACAGAGAGACTCAGGGGGAGCTTCTATCCTCAGGATGTAGGACCTCTCAACCAGGACATGCCACCACATCTTGTAAACTGTGCACAACTCCCCAGACAAAAAATTATGATATTGTGTATTCTATATTCCATATCTATACCCATCTGTTTATGTGCACTAATCATCTAATCGTATATGGCACTTCATCATGGACATATATACCACTGCACACCCAGTCTACATACAGATATATATACTTTTTCAATGTTTTGTTATTTTTTTGTTTCTCTGTATAGATATATTTCTTTTATTACACAGAATAGGCAGCAAAACACAGTCAATAATTGTTTAAGTTTATGTTTAAGTCTGATGAAATACAGTGGTGCTTGAAATTTTGTGAACCCTCCAGACAGGGTAACTGTTTTTGTAAAAATATTAAAATAACCTTGTTATACACACATCAAAATCCTCACACCTTCCAAATAATGGACACACACACAAAAATAGATGTTTTAATTAGGTAATGCAACAAAGGCTGTTTATTTCACAAAAACTAAAAATTGTGCAAAAGTATGAGAACCCTTGTATAAATAGCTTGTGGCTTAACATCTTCTGTAACCGCTGACCAGTCGCTCACGTCTGCTTATGGGGATTTTTGCCCACTCCTTGCAGAACTCAGCCAGTTGAAAGAGGCTGGAGGGACTGATGGAAGGAGATTCTGGCCAAGAACTTGATATGCTGAAGAATTCATGGTTGCTTGGATAATATGGAGTTGTCCAGGTCCAGAAGCAGAAAAGCAGCCCCAGACCTTTTGGCAGGAGGTTCTTTTCTTCCCATGCCTTGATGGCATTTCTCCAAACATGTTGGTTTTGATTGTGACCAAATAATTCTATTTTGGACTCATCTGTCCAGAGAATGGACTTCCAGAAGGCCTCTGGCTTGTCCAAGTGCTCTCTGGTAAAGTTGAAACAGGCAGCTTTGTTCTTTTTTGAGAGCAGAGGCTTCCTTCTATTAACCCTCCCATTAATGTCATGGCTATTCAATTTTCGTGTGATTGTAGACGCATGTACATTTGTCCCAGATGCTGCCAGAGAGGTCTACCACTCTCTACAGGTGATGTGTGGATTGGCCTTTACCTGATTTGATATTTTTTGGTGCTTCTGGGTGATATTTTGAATGGGCGTCCACTTCTAGGCAAAGCTGCTGTCATGTTGTAAGCCCTCCATTTGTAAATTATCAGTCTTACAGTGGATGGATGGAGCTGGAATCTTTTGGAGATGGCCTTATAGCCCTCTCCAGACTGATGGGCTGTCACAACCCTCTTCTTCATGTCCTCGGATATCTCCTTTGCTCTTGTTGGTTTGTATGGGTCCATAGTGGCTTTGTTGGTTTCTTCTCTCTTTTAATTAGAGCAGGCCAAACCCTTTCCCAAAGATGTCTCATTTCATTGGGCTGCCTAAATGATTAATGAAACATTTGTTTCACCTGAGTCTGCTACCTGCTTGAATTAACCAATCACTTACTTTTGCACACACACTAATTCCATGTTTCATGTAGTTTTTGGGCTACTTAAACAAGCCCCACTAAACAAGTATATGCAGTAGATAAACATGTATCTGACATTTCATATATAAAAACTGGTGATGATATAATAAGCAAATCACAGTAAAACAACAGAAACATCTAAACTGCTCAAGGGGTTCACATACTTTCAAGCAGCACTGTATATCATTATGCTTTACATGACAGTTAAATACCTCACGGGACAATTACTCACTCGCCAAGACTTGAATGTGAGAGGAAGGGCGGGTTAAACTTGAACCAACCAGAGAGATTTCAGAGCTGCGACAAGACTGAGTCATCACTGGACGCATCCTCTTTGGCAAAGCCAGCTGACAGATCCGGGAACTCGCCTGCATTGTTCTCATTGCCATACTCAACTAAGAGAGAGAGAGAGAGAGAGGGAGGGAGAGAGAGAGAGAGAGAGAGAGGGAGAAAGGGGGAGAGAGAGAGAGGAAGAGAGGGAGGGAAAGGGAGAGAGAGACAGAGAGAGAGGGAGAAGAAAATAATATCATCTGTATTGGTTAACATGACCTACAACTAGAGTGAGAGTGTTAAACAGCAGCAGTGATTAAAAACTAAACACCGAAGTATTTAAAAAATGTATTTCTGCTGAAGTTCTGCAGAAAAATAAAATATACCATATATACTGTAGTTGGATTCAGTTTGATTAGTAGTGTTCAAACATTTGCTTACAACTGCATGCTGTATTTTTGCTAGTATCTTATTTCTTCACTATTAAAATGTATGTGGTTTATGTGCATAAAACAGCTTACATAAGTGACTTGCATTATTCCTCATGCAAAATTTAGTTCAGACGGAAACACTAATTATAATTTCAACATCATGAAAACACTGCATTCAAAACAGACAGCCTAGTATCAACAGCGATGTATCAGTGATGTAACAGTGATCTATCTACAGTACCGAAGGAAATGTTGTAACGAAATTGGATGTCTAATTTAATTCCTTAAAGGATTATATAGGCCATCTAGTCATAATTCGTCCTGGAGAGATAACAGATAGAAAAATAGATAGATATTTTATTGTCACTGTTGCAGGAACAATGAACCACCATAATGGATTAACAACAGATTCACAAGCCACTGACCTTCCATTCTGCTCCAGAAAGTCAAACTTAAAGGGATAGTTCACCCCAAAAGGAAAATCTGATGTTTATTTGCTTACCCCCAGGGCATCTAAGTCGAAGGTGAATTTGTTTCCTCAGCAGAACACAAAC
>JBBKCR010045932.1:0-10996 GCA_037577295.1 Ladigesia roloffi
GTTAAATAAACCAGTTAGCTATGGTGTTGTGGGACATACATTATGCAGGTTTTATTTTATAGCCATTATACCAGACTCGCTAGTTGGCTATGAAGTTGTGAAGTGGATAAAAATGACTGGAAAAGCTAATGTCGGTTTGAAGTTAGATTGAGCTCCTAGACTAAAATGACGAGATCTTTAGTGGACTAAAACTTGACTAAGATACCTTGAGTTTTCTTTTTACTAAAACTAAACTAAATTGATGAGACTTTTAGTCGACTAAAACTAGACTGACAAAAATGATATTTCAATGACTAAATATGACTAAGACGATAAAGCACATTTCGTCACAAGACTAAGACAAAATAAAAAATATGTCACAAAATTAACACTAGACGCTCCTCTCTGGTCAGAGAGAGCGGCGCAGTGCAGTCGCAGGAGACTGAAGTCCGTCTCAGGGTGACCCCTGGGCGCGAACTCAATTACTCTGTAATGACCACGAACCAGTCCTCCAGTGTGATTTGTCTTTTAGCTACAAAGCAGCAGTGGGCCTCTTCAAAACCTGCCGTCCTCATGTCTTCCTGTTGTCCTGTGCCTCTCTCACTGTTAGGGTGTGCCGTTCCCTCAGAACGAGGCCAATGCCATGGATGTGGTGATTCAGTTCGCTGTACACAAACTGGGCTTCCAGTTAAGCGACATTGTTGTGTACGCCTGGTCAATAGGAGGATTCACAGGTAGGCGGTTGGCAGAGCTTGGCCGTTTACTTAAACACACAAGTGCCTATATATTGTTTGATTCAAATGTATTGATTTTGTAGACATCTATTATTTTTACCATGTTTTTGTTTGTTCTTTATATTTAGCAGAGTATTTACTCCGGAACGCAAATGTGTGATGGGAAGGGGTGGGGGTTTCCTGAATAAAAATATTTTTTGAAGTATTTGTCCTAATACCGTATTTGTAAAAACTCGTTATTAGTTCTGAATACTGTATTTGGTTTCGGCTCCACCCCGAATATATATATATAAACCAAATACGGTATTCAGAACTAATAACGTGTTTTTCTCAATATATAAACAGTTGGGCACCACTTAAAAATGTAAAGCATGAATAATTGTATTGGATTTTTTTTACGATTAACCACATTGTTATATGCAGAATTATATAATGCATTTAAAAGTAGTGTGTTGTGCACTTTTAGTTTTAAAGTACTGCTAAATGAACAAAAGTTAAATAACATTTGGTTTGCAAACACCAAGAACAAATAAGGAGCTTTTTAACAGCAGTGTTCCTTTAACACTTACAGTTCAAATGTTTCTTAAACATTAACGTCATCAGGTATAAAACCAAAGCTTCTTTCCACTGTGGGGTATTTGCGTTTTATCTAGTTTAATGTAGAAAAACTAGTTCCCCTCAGAGTCTTCACCATTATTGGGCAGCAAAGTGGGACTGATTCCAAATGAAAGTCAGTGTATCTGAAGGCAGATTTACTAAAGTCCCTGTTAAAGTAACCACAAAAAACAAGGAACTTTCAAAATAAAAGGATTTTTTTAAATCCTGCATTAATGTGCAGTATAATAATGAAATAACATGTATTGTATATTGATAGATATAAATATAGATAGATAATGTAGATGTATATTTATTAGATTTATATGTACATAATACATAATTTAATGTATGTACTTAGTAATTATAATAATATAATTACACATATTGGATCATCGAGATTATCATTATTGCACCTCATTATACACTATTTAATAATATTAAATGATATTTAATAAAATTCTTATAACCAGTACTGTTACAATTGCACCTAATTTTGTATTTGATAATGACCTGGTTCTCGTTTTGCTGCACTTTTCTGTCTCCGTTTCAGCCAGCTGGGCCGTGATGTCGTACCCAGAGATCCGTGCGCTGGTTCTGGACGCCTCCTTTGACGACCTCTTGCCTCTGGCACTAAAGGTCATGCCAGAGAGCTGGAGTGAGTATCTGCACTAGTGTTGTTTTTGGTGGCCTGTCTTAATTTTAGTTTGAGTATAGTATTTTAGTCTTTTTTTTATGCAAGTCAAAACAATGGTAGAATAGACTAAATCAAATAATTTCAGTCAGGCCCATTGCAAATAATGTTATCTGATTACCTTATAGACTCAAGAATACTGTACATCCATTCCAGACATGGAAGACACTCTTGATTTAAATTTACAACATTTATTTTGCCAAACAATTATGTTAGAACTTTGATGTACACACACAAAATTTTAAAGAAAATAAATGAATAGGCCTGCCATCACAAAAGTGCAAATACAATGAAAATGTGTCTGCCTGTTGCCATTAAACCCACATTTGTAAAAAAGTCTTCACCTTCAGTGTGTGGGCCTGAACTCACCTGAATATTTTTTTCCTGAACAAATATAGTCTTCACAACAACACAAATCAGAACAAGGATCAGCCTTTTTGCGTGGATATGGGAAAGGCTATGTATAAAAGTGCTGTGTGTGAGAGACTTTGTGTACGAGCCCGTGCACTTGTGTCCGACTCCAGCCCGGCCCGACACATTAACTAATTTTTGGCCTGACCCCGATTTAAATCCGATTTTTTAAATACGTGGGCCGTTATAACACACGTTCTGAACTGTGGGTGCGTTCCTAAACTGACACTACAAGCCCGGCCCGAGGGTAGTGGCAGGAAATATGGGGCCGGGTTCGCGTTCAAAAGTCTAATTCACAGTGCCTCACAATGGACAGAAGTATTGGGACGTAACATTGTTCAAGGTCGAGCCTCCTTTACTTTTTTATCCCCTCACTATTATACTGGAAGTTGCGTCTTGTCTCGTTTTAGTCAACATAAATGAAGACATTTTAGGACAGTTTTTGTCTTGTAAACAATGTTTAGTCTCGTTCTTATTCGTCATCAATATTACATTATATTTTTTGTTTTGTTATTGTCACATGACCACCATTAGCGCCGCGTCTCGTTTTTGTCACGTGAAAAATGTTCGTTGACGATATTTCATCATAATTTTCGTTGCCGAAAACAACGCTAAACTGCACCGCCCTTTTCTCTGACTCAACACCATTAGCCACTGTCTTAGCCACTGCTGTCAAAGTGTGCTCAATAATTATTCTTGGATTGCTTTTGCTTGTGTTTGTATTTTTTGGAACAGGGCCATTGGTGACCCACACAGTTCGACAGTACATGAACTTGAACAATGCAGAGCAGCTTTGCAAGTAAGAGCCAGTACATCAGACCATCTGGTAACAGGAATCACACTACCTCATAATAACACTAAAGACATCACCCATACAACCTGGCTGAACTCTTCCTGCAGGTACCAGGGACCAGTGCTGCTGATCAGAAGAACCAAAGATGAAATCATCACCACAACGTGAGCTTTAATCTCTGCATGTGCTTTCATTTGTTTTGATTGTAGAGTCTCTCTAGTTTGCATTTTGTGTTTTTATAAACATATATACATATATTTGACCCTTATACAGGGGACCAGAGGATATAATGTCCAACAGAGGCAATGACCTGCTGCTCAGACTGCTCCAGTACAGGTATTAAAGCTTCTCGTTCCCCTTTAAATTCATTGGAATTTGCATGAAAGCTGTACATTTCACCCATTTCATTAATGATTGCTGACCAACTCCTCCCTGTCTCACACACAACCATCAGATTCTATCATTTCTCCTCATCACACACCCACCCATGATACTCTATAACTCCTCCCCCTGGGTGTGTCCTTACTGCCTGCTCACAACATTTTGTGTGTACAGCATAGTGCTTTTAATATAGTCGTTTCAGAGTAATTTCTTAGGTTTTATTTGGACATTATACTATATTTTATAGTGTTTTATTATCTAATTTATAATCTCTTTGATCTCGACCTCAGATCACGGTTGATTTTTCTACACCTCTCGGATCAGTTTGGCCTCACTGGTTTCCTCTGTGTGTCTCAGGTACCCGAAGGTCATGACGGAGGACAGCCTCAGAGCGGTCCGAGAGTGGCTGGGTGCAGGAACACAGATAGAGGAAGGTGAGATCTCCTACTCCACATGCTTGAGTGGGAATAAGGTTGTTGTAGGACTTTGCAGCTGTAAGAAATGTTGTTCTCTCTCTCTTCTCCCAGAGTCTGTGTACACTGGGTATCAGGTGGATGATGACTGGTGTCTGTCTGTGCTCCAGTCTTACCAGACAGACCGAGAGACGCTGTTCCCCTGGAGCGTCGGTGAGCGCGCCATTCAGCACTGACACGATAAAGATCGCTCTAGTTGGGCCGCATTAAAACCCAGCCATGATAACACATTTCCACATTTGATTTCAATAACATCAACAATTAAGGCCTTTTATGAAGTAACAGTGGATGTAAAAGTCCCTGTACAGTAAACAGTAATGGTGCTAATTATAGTTGATTCTTTATGTTATAAAGAAGCACAAGATGTTTATTAATTATGTATTAAGTCACTGATATCATGATAACAAATACCATCCTGTCCCTGTTGGATACGGCTGGAGTAATGAGCAGAATTGAAAAATCAAACGGGCAAATTTGTCAATAACTAAAGATTTTTTGATTAATTATTTTTAAAACACAAGAGTATTAGTTTACTGCGGTGTTTTACAGGATGGAGGCCTTTTTTTGGCCGTACTAGAGGGACTGCTCAACATTTAGTTCTGTAATCTGAAAAGTAAACAATACTACACTTACCACATCTATGCTCAATCTCCTGGATTACCCGACCACACACCCAAGCAAAAACACGACATTAGTTAACACTATTGAACAAAAATGAGGGAGTAGTGATATATATATACAGGGTCTCAGCTAGAGCTGCCCCCAAATAGTTGACGTTAGTCGATATGAAGAAGAGTTGGTCGAATACATTTTCATTAGTCGGTTAGTCGCAAAAAAAAAAAAATCACGTGAAGTTACGTAATCAGGGGCTGCAGTCAGTGTGTGACATCAAAGCAACGCGAGAACAACACGATGTCATGCTTCAAGGTACCGAAGCGCTCTCACTTCCATATGACAGAAAATGCTAAAGCATGATATTAGCGCGTTCAAAATGAAACTGCCGCTACCAGGCAGTGGAAAAGCCCCATATGATGACGTGTACACATTGGAGGCTCCTGATTGGTGTTTGCTGTCGTTGCGTCGCGATGTTTTTTCTCGGCAGTCCGCTGCCGCGCTTCTTTAAGCCTCGTCTGGAGACAAACAAACACAAACCAAGAATAAGAAACAAAATCCCTCTGATTTTTAATCTTTAAGACTGTAATTATATCCATTTTTTTACCTCATGTTTTTTACCTCAGTTCCACTCGAGCTGCGTCTTGGTCACTATGCTAACAGTTGTAGTGGTAGGGTCGGGTCGGGTTGGGTCGAGCCCAGCTGAGCCGGTACCAGTCAGTGGAAAACCAACCCCAACAATAGAACCGGGTACCGGGTACCAGAAATGGAAAAGCAAAAAAAGCGAGCCCAACCGAACCGTGCCGAGCCGGTACCAGGCAGTGGAAAAGCACCAGTGGACTGTACCTTTCCTTGTATATACGCAAGTTATTATATTAATATCATAAATGAACGATTACTCGACTAATCGCAAAAATGCAGGCGTGTTAGTCGACTAGGAATATCTTTAGTCGGGAGTAGCCGTAGAGCAGAGTCCGTGGAAGCTTTAATCAGCAGTAGCTCCTAGTTTGGGCGAGTAGGAGCCCATGTAGTAAAACAAACAGCAACCCAACCCATGTGGGACAGATGATCAAGGGATGCCAGTGATGGACAGTCTGGTGTGGAGTGGTGGCCGATGGAGGTTGACTGAGTAATTTTTTCACAAATTAAGCTCCAGGCCATTTTTCAATGAGAGGACCAGTACATCTGCTTTTTTATCCAATTGTAGCTTAAATGTAGCGAGCCGAGGGCGGCACGGTGGCGCAGGGGTTAGCGCTGTTTCCTCACAGAAAGAAGGTCCTGGGTTCGACTCCCGGGTTGGGCGCAGGGTCTTTCTGTGTGGAGTTTGCATGTTCTCCCCGTGACCGCGTGGGTTTCCTCCGGGAACTCCGGTTTCCTCCCACAGCCAAAAACATGCATGATTGGGGATAGGTTAATTGAGCACACTAAATTGCCCCTAGGTGTGAATGTGTGTGAGTGTGTGGCCCTGCAACGTGCTGGCGACTGTCCGGGGTGTATCCCGCTTTCACCCTACGTAACTGGGATAGGCTCCAGTCCCCCCCTGACCCTGAGTGCAGGATAAAGGGGTTGAAAATGGATGGATGTAGCAAGCCATTTCACATGCTATACATTTTTATCTTGATACTATTGTTGAATTTTCTGGTGATTCATTGGACAATGTAAAGTGTGGGGAATTTGTACTTTTTTCATTTGCGGTTAAAGCTATTTAGCCATTTAGCCCTATTCAAAAACCAAAGAGTACTTAAATAATGCATTTTTCCAAGTTTGTGTCACATCGAGCCATGCTTGGGTAGTGCGGCGAGGCACGAATGCAGGTCCCAATAGTTGGACGTTTATTAACCAAAACAAAACACACTCTAAACAGAACATAACGAGGCACCAGGACTTCAGACAGAAAGTACGTTAAACATAGAAGATACTTAAGGCAAGGGAATAGTGAGGGTTAATCTAAAGGCTGTTGACCAGCAACCTGAATACACATTTTGGAAACTTAAATTCACACAGACTCTTTACTAAACCAATCACAACACATAATCACAACAGGCACCCCAATACAGCTGACAATGTGTGAACA
This sequence comes from Ladigesia roloffi, assembly GCA_037577295.1. Classification (NCBI taxonomy): domain Eukaryota; kingdom Metazoa; phylum Chordata; class Actinopteri; order Characiformes; family Alestidae; genus Ladigesia; species Ladigesia roloffi. The sequence continues at coordinate 6,746 of JBBKCR010045932.1, forward strand.
GACACAACATACATTCTCACCAAAATAAGAGTCCCATTACTTTTGCTGAATAACAAATAATAATAGCAGCCTCTACTGGCTGCTGGTCCAGACATGGCAGATTGATACTTTTACCATAATTTTTACAATTGACACCTTCCTTTATTTGGATTCATATAAGGAAATTTACATAGAAACTACAAGAAACATTCGCGCAACAGACATGGCAATGCCTGGTCCTGTTACAGCCATCGTAAATTAAATGCAAGTATACTTATCTGTCCCATTTCACACTAAGCCGAGCTGAAAGATGTTTCCTCGACAGACAAAAGTGAATGCAGTTGATCACTTGAAAGTGAATATGGTTGAGGCAGTGGTTGAAGAAGTTTAAATTCATAAGTTGATGAAAAACCGAATTGCATTGTTTCTTGTTTGGAGTTTCTGAGTTAAACACCCAATCAAATACACCAAGGCCTCATATTTGCCTCATTCATTTTAACTGGTTTTATGCAGACCTTTCTTCCCGAAACTAAATCGCTCCATTTTTTTCCCTCCTTTTCTGGTGCTAAATATTTTACTGTGTTGCTGATATGCATATTATCTGCAAACAGCCAGGGGCAGCCTCTCCGCTGCTTTTCGCTGGCGCAGGGTTATGCGAAGTCTGCAAGAAAATGTGCTAAAGATATTCATTGGATACTCCAGATTGAATTGTATTCCACTCCAGCAGCCCTGTGTTATAGAGGACGAGATGATTTGAATAGCTCCCGAACAAGGCGCTCAATCACACCTTGAAAAAAGTCCGATAAATGCTCTCCAATTAATTGAGATCCAGATTCTATCCACTTCGACTCCGTTCGCTCCCTTCACCCCCGTCCAGGGGCGAGATGAACGCCGTCCACTTGTGCGCTGCACGTGAACAGTATGTTGGATGACGAGCTATTTCCGACTCGAAAGCTCTTCAAAGTCAACTCGACCCGCCCCTGTAATGTGCTTACACAATTTCATATGTGAAATAATGAGTCCAGGTTTTAACCAGGAAAGCACAAAGCCTGTATAGAAACTGGGCATGTTGACGCGATTCGCTTACAAACACTAACGCCCTAACGTCACAACACATGCCTAATTGATGACTTTTACACGCAGAAGCTTTGAAGTCTAATCAGTTTTAATTACTTTTAACTGGTCACATCGAGGCCTGACAGCATGAGGTAAATTGTGTGCAATAGCAATCAGCTTGTGAGGCAGAGACACGCCGGCGTTATCCGCCATGCCTTTGTTTTAAAGAGGAGAACACTGAAGGGCTCTGTGCTGATACCTGGAAAGGGAGCAAATTGTGGATTTCGACTAAATCTAAGATTAGGAGTAGATTTAACCGGGTGAACTGACAGAGGTGTTTACAGGGCGTCTCCGGGGGCAGGAGATAAGTGCCTTTAGAGTCAGTCCCAATGAGAGATTTAAGAGATCTGTGTCTTAAGAGAGAACATTATACGGCTGGATAGCATCAACTGACAAACAGCTTCTTCCATCCATGCACTGTTTTCATTCTCTGTTGTAAAGATTTGAGCGAGGAAGAAAATATTACCAAAAAAACACTATTCACTATTATTATTATTATTTTTATTATTATTATTATTATTATTATTATTATTATTATTATTATTATTATTATTATTATTATTATTATTATTATTAATTTTATTATTATTTCTATTATTATTATTATTTCTATTATTATTATTATTATTATTATTATTATTATATTATTGTAGGTGACAATTTGTGCTACTTCTACATTTTTAAAAATATTGCCATAGTTTCCAGGTTAAAATCCAGTGTCGATTTTTGATTGGTTGATCAGGGAGTATCGGCCCTTTAAAAATGTGATTTTTGTGGTGTGGTGTGTATGGGGAGAGAGAGTGGAGAGGCAAGTCTGTCATGGAACAACAACTCTTGCGGAGCTAAAATAACAACTAAAGACACTAAAGCTCAGGTCACTATAAATGTGTTACTGTTTGGTGTTTTCAGTCCGTGAACTTCGGCTACATGCACTGTCCCCTCCTATTTTAGATGGGAGAGTTTCGCTCCATCCATAACCATAAATGGCTTGGGTGTAGACAGTATGGACCAGAGGTAAAACACAGTGATGAATGCAGAGAGCCAGAAGAGGCCATGATTTGATCCTGGGCTGTTGTATAGCAACCTCACAATTACGCTCCTCATTTGCTCACGGAAATGCAATCAAGTCGTTAATGGTATAATTATGATTATTAAGAGCTCACACTCCTACAAACACATGTATAGCGTTCGCACTTCTGTCCCTAACCATGCTGTTCACTTGGTAGAGCACTGATTTTGCCATCGCCCGCTTCCACAGGGTTGAATTGATATGTTTTCTGTCGTAACCTCTGTGCTCTTCCTCTGTGGAGATATATTGCTGCTGCCCAGTATAGGTGGTAGCTTTAGTCTGGCACCTCTGCCAAGACCTTTCTGCCACCGAAGCCTCTCGGAATCGTTTGTATTCCAGGCAGTAGAACTCCCGGCTCCCTCACCTCGGCGGGGCTCCGTGCGAAAGCTCCAGAAGAGCAGGGACACGGGGAACTTTCTGCAGCGCTGTGTTCTACCAATTGTTACATTTACTGCCTTAAAATATCTGTGTAACTTTCTGTGACCCTATCAGCGCCCCGTGTTCTCTCGGCGAGGCTTGCAGGCGCTTGGTGGAGCGAGAGAGCGTGGCTTGTTTCGGCGGTGTCAGCGGGGAGGAAAAACATGCCCTGTGGAGTAATGCGTGCGGTGGGGATGCTGATGATGTGGCGCGCACTGACCCCTCAGGGAGGGAGAGGATCTCGCCCGTCACTTAATTTCACATGACAGAGGGAAAAGCCTTATTTGGCCAGGCTGAGACAAAGCTCCGCTTTTCCCAACATTTTTATCGGATTGTCCTACAAGTTCACGGACAGTGGGGCCCAGTGAGGCGGAGAGGTGGTAATGAGGGGGTTTGCAGTTGCAGAGGAGTCAAAGACTGAGAGGACTGAGAGGAAGAGGAGCTCCGACTGCCCTGGGGGTGAGGGGGGCAACGACGAAAAACACAAAGTGGCTAGTTGACCGCCATCAAGAAAACAGTCACTCTTCAAGATATGCGTCAAATCGTTTACAAAGTAATCGGTTGACGATTCGCATTAGCGTAACTGTGACGCACTCCTGTTTTTTTCTGATTTTAAAAGCTTTTCACCTTTATATGTTGAGTTATGTTAACAAGTATTTCTGTTTACTGGGAAAAAGGCTGTAGAAACTAATAATCCACCAGTGTTCTACGTGTTCTATGTGTTCTATTACATACTGTACATTACAATATTCAAGTATTTCTGGCTTATATTTGACTGCACAGTATAGGCTAGGCTAAACAAACAACTAACTCTTACAAATGGCAACATTTCCAATAGGCCTATATTAAAAAAGTAATTCTTCAGATTTTTAAACTATATACTTTAATAATTAAGAACTGCACAATCATTGAGAACTGTGTAATTTAATCATGTACAAAGACATTCAAAATTCACAGTAGCGGAGATAATAATATATCCAGAAATCTTCTAAAAATTGTATGATCTGACATATTCAATAGTTTTAGTAGTGCTGTAGTTTAATAACAGTACCCAAATTGTGAAGCATTCAGAGTCGTCACGTTGTGAATTGCACCATTAAACATCAAGTGGCTCTTCATTTGTTTATATCTCAACATTAAATGCCTTTAAAAAACACAGCAACCCTTTCGTCATGTGACGTGACTAAAGATCGCCACGTATTATTTTGACCTGTATCGTTTGTTTACATTTGTTGGACCACGTAAATGCCTTGATTCATCAGAACACCCACTGAAACACTCAGTCTGAGGTCTGGCTGAACATGAAATAAACACATTAGTACATTTTTAGACCATTTACATACAGCAGTTAACTATAATGACAGTATACACACAGGACTGTAGACCAGCACAAAAATGTTTAAGGTTTTATCTTATATAGGTGGAAGTATTGAACTGAACAGCTTTGCCTTAGTTTTAAAGAACTGCTGAAAATATTGTTTGTTTGAAAGGAATAAACAAAACATCAGAATAAGAGAAATGATGCAGCATTTACAGAAAAATAATCTCTTGTTCACTTTTTAAAAAAATGGCAATAATGTCCTAATAATGAAGAACATCCAGCTGGTCTCCCTGTGAGAGGAGAGTGTGGATTACAGCAGTGTTTTATACTTTTCCTCAGTAAATAAGAT
>JBBKCR010046019.1:0-10994 GCA_037577295.1 Ladigesia roloffi
ACACACACACACACACACACACACACACACACACACACACACACACACACACACACACACACACACAAGTATATATATATACACCTGTACAATTTCTCATTAATGCAACTATCTAATCAACCAATCACATGGCAGTTGCTTCATTTAGTGGTGTGGTCCTGGTCAAGACAATCTCCAAACTGAGTGTCAGAATGGGACTGAAAGGTGATTTAAACAGTTTTGAGCGTGGCATGGTTGTTAGTGCCAGACGGGCTGGTCTGAGTATCTGCTCAGTTACTGGGATTTTCACTCACAAACATTTCTGGGGTTTACAAAGAATGGTGTGAAAAGGGAAAAACATCCAGTATGCGGGTACCACTCATCTCCACAACAATTAGAGAAAAGAGGCGACAATTTGCATTAGCACATCAAAATTGGACAGTTGAAGACTGGAAGAATGTTCCCTGGTCTGATGAGTCTCAATTTCTGTTGAGACATTCGAATGGTGGATGAATTTGGTGTAAACAGAATGAGAACATGGACCCACCCTGCCATGTTACCACTGTGCAGGCTGGTGGTGGGGGTGGAATGGTGTGGGGGATGTTTTCTTGGCACACTTTAGCCCCCTTAGTGCCAATTGGGCATCGTTTAAATGTTGTTTCTGACCATGCGCACCCATTTATGACCACCATGTACCATCCTCTTATGGCTCCTTACAGCAGGATAATGCACCATGACACAAAGCTCCAATCATTTCAAACTGGTTTCTTGAACATCTCACTGAGTTCACTGTACTAAAACCCCACAGTCACCAGATCTTACCCCAATACAGCATCTTTGGGATGTGGTGGAATGGGAGATTTGTGCCCTGGATGTGCATTCCACAAATCTCCATCAACTTCAGGATGCTCCCCTATCAATTTGGGCCAACATTTCTAAAGAATGCTTTCAGCACCATGTTGAATCAATGGCGTGTAGAACTAAGGCAGTTCTGAAGGGGAATTAGTCGACTAGGAACAATCTGAAGTCGTTAATGCGCTAATATATATATTAGGGATGATTCTCGGCTGAAACGAGTATCCGGTACGGATAAAGCACTTTTGACGAGTACGAGTATCATACGAGTAATACGAGTCAGTATCTGTGCTCAGGTTGAATAAAAATTCTTATTGGGTAGCTGACTGTGTCTGCGTGCAGTGGCGTCTGTCAGTGCGCGTGTGTCCGCGCGAGTGTAGTGCTTTAAGTAGTCCGTTTAGAACACATATAGCGTTAGTTCGTGTGAGAGATATGCCCAAGAGTTAACAGCATGAACCACATAATGCAGTATTATTACATGGTTGCGATAAAACCTTTTGGAGAACAAGTCATTTTTTATATGGCCAAAAATAAACTTGCAGAAAAAAATAATTCTTCACTGGAGATTATAATGCCTCTGATTCAGAGGCCAGTGTGTGTCAGTGAGGGGTTTAAAAAATCTGTGTACGTGCCTCCTGTGTGTTTTAGTGCTAATTATTTCTCAACAGTTTTATTTCTGGATTTTTGTCCTTTTCCAGCCTTTTAGTGGTGACTCAGCTGTTCTCTCTATCTCCCTGTATATACAGAGGGCACTCAAACCCAAAAATAATTTCTTTTCACAATCAGTACTCTGACCATCTGATAAAACTACCAAATTTTCCCCTCACTTTTTCAAATTTGCCCCTATAAATAACAGAACCTCCTGAACTGATGCCTGAAATGTAAGAATAACGGGTTGTTTTCACAAATGAATGGCTAGTTAAATTAAATTGTTTGGTGTATTTTAGGAGTAAATTAAATTAGGTTTAGGCACATTTTATGTACAATCTGTTTTGTAGTGATAACTGCTAAGCGTGTTGCTACTGACCTCCAGGGACTGCAGGTACCCCTCCTGGGGGTCACAGAGCAGCGAGGAGATGCGGTGGTTATTTCTCATGCAGCGGATGTTCGTGTCCCTCCAGAGAGGAAAAATCTGCCTGATCACGGTCATACGGCCAAGAGCACTGTGAACCAGCTCCATGATTTCTGTATCGCTCACCTCCTACGCTCACACACACACACACACACACACACACACACACACACACACACACACACACACACACACACACACACACACACGCACAGGAGAAAACAAGGAGAAAGAAGTGTAGTTTTAGGACACAGAACAAACATAAAAAAAGAATTACGAACCCATTAAAGATGTGCCTCGCATATTAAGTTCATATTACATATTACTATTACAAAACATTCAATAATTCTTTTGTGAATAGTTACAGTACATGGGTGTTCCTTAAAATATAAATAAAAAGATTCTCTGCACTTACACTTTCACATAAATGAACAGGAACCAATAAATGTTCTTCTATGACATTACAAGAAGAAGGTACGTTTGCGGAGAAGGGTTTTTCTATAATCATCCTTTTTATTAACCCTCTGAGGTCGCTGTTCCCTCCAAAGGGATTTTTCAGATTCCAAAACAATCATCTAAAGCTCTGCGAGCTCAGAGAAACATATAAGTAACAACACTGGAATCCTTGAACCCTCTAGTTTTCAAATATGGATTTTTTTAAAAGTATATTAATGGCGCTTTGTAACCAATAAAAAGGAAGCATGTGATTGTCTGTCCCGCAGCCATGCTCTTACCTGTTCAGATGTAAAACACCTGTCTGAATACCTGAATAGCAGGGGCGTGATTGGTTTATTGTGCAGAAGGAGGTGGTGAGGACCTGCCTATTTCACCGCTGTTAACAAATGCATTTACTCGTTTTACACACTGGAAAATTATTTTGAACAGATTTTGAGCAAGTGGAAGATGTCGTCACCAGCAGGATGAACAGATAATTCTCACAAGTCAGTAGTTTAATATGAGATTTACTCGCTGTTGTTGGTGCTTTTCCAGTTAGCTCTTGGGTTAGTTGGAACTTAACTTCACTCTCCCGAGATTCCTCACTCCCCTGTATCCCTTTCTGTATCTTTCTCTCACTCTACTCTCTCTTTCTCTGGATCTCTTTCCGTATTTCTCTCTCTATCTATCTCTCTGTATTTCTCTCTCTCTGTATCTCTCTCTGTATCTCTCTCTCTGTATCTCTCTCTCTCACTCTGTATTTCTCCCTGTATCTTTGTATCTCTCTCTCTCTCTTTCTCTAAATATCTCTCTGTATTTCTCTTTCTCTCTGTCTCGCTGTCTCTCTCTCTCTTTCTCCAAATATCTCTCTCTGTATTTCTTTCTTTCTCTCTCTTTCTCTCTCTCTCTGTATCTCTCTCTCTCTCTTTCTCTAAATCTCTCTCTGTATTTCTCTCTATGTATCTCTGTCTCTCTCACTCTGTATCACTCACTCTCACTCTGTATTTCTCCCTGTATCTCTCTCTCTCTCTCTCTCTCTCTCTAAATCTCTCTCTGTATCTCTATCTATCTATATCTCCCTCTCACTTGCTCTCTCTTTCTCTCTGATTCGTTCTTTGCATCTCTCTCTCTCTCTCTCTCTCTCTCTCTTTCTTTCTCTCTCTATCTCTATCTTTCTTTCTCTCTCTCTCTCTCTCTCTTTCTCTATCTTTCTTTCTCTCTCTCTCTCTATCTTTCTTTCTCTCTTTCTCTCTCTCTCTCTCTCTTTCTTTCTCTCTCTATCTCTATCTTTCTTTCTCTCTCTCTCTCTCTCTCTCTCTCTCTATCTTTCTTTCTCTCTCTCTCTCTCTCTCTCTCTCTCTCTCTCTCCCCCTCTGTGTGTTTCTCACTCACCTACATGCGTCCTACAAAGCAGCTCTCAGTCGGGATATAATGAGAGCGATGAATAGCGCTGTATGGTGGTAAGGCAGGGGCGTTGAGAGCTAAATTGGTAGTGCCAATGTCTGGGGGAGAGAACACAGGGGAGGGGAAATGGTCGATTCAATGGGCAGCAGTGACCCCTGCTGAGTGGACACCTGCTCCAGACCAGCTCCAAGCCCAGAAAATTTACCATTACAGTGCACAGAAGCAAGTGAAAGTGTGGCAAAAAAGCAACAGTGATTATAGGGTCCATAATTACAGAAAAAACCTAATTTACTCAATTTTAGCCAGCACTGAATGGAAAAGCTGTTGTGAAGAAATTTGACACTGTTGAATGAATCATTTGACAAAAAGTAAAAAAACAGCCACTCACCACAAGTATAAATGATCAGTCAAGACATGTTTGATGAAGTTTGCATTGAATAGATTTCAATGTATTTCTATGATAAATGGGTATTAACTTACTTACTATTGGCCAGAGTGTAGATTAATATAGAAAACATTACATCTTGCCCTTATTTTGCACACTTTTCTTTTTCAATTAGATACATGAGGCCCTTGAATGGTGTTTAATTAACAGGTGTTCTTCATCAAGAGCTCTTTAGTGGAATGGAACACAGTTAGTGACCCTATTCCACTACGGTTCTATTCCACATTATGGCAAGAACCGTTTAACCAAGTAAAAAGAAAAGAAAATTGTCCAGCATTACTATCTTACAAAACAAATTCTGGTTTGTGTAACTCTTGTTTTTTTGTTTACTGCACGGTTCCATGTGTTCTATCTCCATTTTTTGGTTTTCAATTTTAATCTACACTGTAGAAAATGAAATAAACAAATGTGTCAAATTTTGAATGGTGTATAATATATTTTTCAATTCGCTAATGTTGTGATTTCATGAAAGCCAAAATATTTACACATATACGCCTACACCAGTTCACCTCTGCCTATCCAGAACGAAGTTGTGACGAGTGTTTTGGACCAGACATTTTTTTCTGCATGTATCACTGTGCAAAAACTAGAATAATCACACGGGTCTTTTCATCTGTCATAAAGTAAAAAAACAGCCTGTTCAAAAATGAACAAATGTAACTGGTTAGGGTGAATACAGCCATTAAATTTCCTTAGAGAAGTGGGGAGAATGTAGGATGTGGGCCCTCTGAGCATAGATAAAGTAATCTATCCAAACCGATCCTGATTATGCTAAATCACTTTCATTGGACATCCGAATGAGTGCTGGCCCTGATTTGGGTGCATGGTCCGTAAGTAACATGCACTCAAAACGAACATGATGAAGAATTTCAACAGAGCGCAAAGGGCTTGCCCATGTTTGTCACACACAAAACACTCAACAGCCACTTAACCCCAGTAAACACAACAGGGCAACATTAGCCGTCAACTCGTTCGTAGTGACTAAGCGCTGGAACCTAAATTCTACACTGTTTACATTTTCCTTTAAAAAAAAAACAGACAGAGGATGTTGAGAAAACCAGGCCTTTATGCATATTCAACAGCCTGCTGGTGTGGCTGCTTTTAAGGAGCACATAAGAATGACCCTCATTAGAATAAGTCGGCACTAATAGCTCGTAGCGCTGTCACATTTGTTAATGCCCAAATCTTAATTACCAAGAATGAAAGGTAATCTCCGTTTGCTGCAGTGGCTGTGCCGTCGGAACAAGCTGGAAAGCTCCGCCGCTTTGTTTTCAGAGGGATCTGCATAACAGGAGTCATTTGCAGAGCTGCGACTGTAATTATTAAATGGTGAAGTGTATATTTTTAGGCTCAGGCAGAGGTGCAGGGAGCTTGAAATAAGAATTTGTAAAGACCACTCTTGACTGGATTAACTGATGCCGCTCAATTGGTTAGAGAGTTTACCCTTCAAGCATAAAACTGCAGGTTTGAATCCCAGGACTGCAAGTGGCACCACTGAGGTATCCTTAATAAAGGTAACGGCCACACACTGCTCCCTGGGTCTATTTATGTACTTCTATTTATTTGGGAATAAAGTAAGCAGTAAGTGAAAGTATAAGTGGCCAGAAAGTGAAAGCACAACATAGGTATTTCTAAAAAAGTGACAAAGTAACTGGACGTTCAGGCTGCGTAACTTTAAATGACCAGAGGATGAAAGGTATAAGGAATTTGGTAATAAAAGAAAGATTTTGATCGAGTGCAAAGCTGTGATGAGCCCAAAATGGTGATCTCCTCTTTTTGTGTCCCTTTAATTTAAAACAAACCCAAAGAACAACAAAATAGATTGAGGCCCAAGATAGATTTCATTTCCTTTTGCTATAAACGTAGAGCCAGGCTCTGAGACCCTTGACTGGAGTGAGAGCGCAGTATTGGTTTTATCAGCATGTCCAGTGCACAGTCCAGCAGGAGCCGGCACCTATCATTGATATTCTTGGTGTTTAACCACAAGAAGAGACTCAGGCACGAAAGAGCTGAGCAGCTGCCTGAAACAGAAAAGAGGTGAGCTAGCTATGCCTCGCCTGAGCTGCAAAATTCCCCAAAATGATGCTGTTTTGTCCCCCATCTTTTCATGTTTTTGTGATCAGGTATTTCATTATTTAATCAGACATTGAAGCATTCCACACAGAGAATATTTGCATGAGGAGCTGCAGTGACAAGGCAAATAAATAAGCATGAAAAAGAGTGGTTGCCACAGAGGAACCAATTTTGTTTCATTATAGGACCCTCCAATAGACCATTCTTTAAAGAACCATTGAGATCTCAGAGAGAATAACTCTTTGAAGTCTGAATGTACAGGTTAATTCTAGTATTATACATCAAAGCAAAGTGGAGCCAAGTCGGAGAACGGAATGTTCAGTCAAATGAACACACTTAATGACATGTTTTGTTCATCTGAGTGAGAATACACTGTATGGACAAAAGTATTGGGACACACATTTTAAGTATTTAATTCTATTCCAGCATGACTGTGTCCCAGTGCACAAAGTGAGCTCTATAAAGACATGGCTGGATGAGTTAATTGTCAAAGAACTTGACTGTCCCACTCAGAGTCCTAACTTCAACCTCAACAAACACCTTTGGGATGAAATGGAACCAAGACTGTGAGCCAGGTCTTCTCATCCAAGTGCCTGACCTCATAATTGTTCTATAGAATGAATGGGTATGAATTCTCACATTAACTCTCCAAACTCTTATGGAAACATTAGAAGTTGTTATAGCTGCAAAGGGGGGAATAACTATTAAAATCTATTAAAATCTAAAATGTATGTGAGCGTTAAGCTGTTAAGCGTCCCAGTACTTTTGTCCACACAGTGTATGTACACATTCTCTACACTGAATACATTTTTAGTCCACAAGCCCTATTTATTTAGCAGATTTGAGAGGAGAATATTGTTTTAGTTATAATGTGATGTAGCTAAAACATTTGCAATTGAATGTGCAAAAGTAGGTGCAGTATAGGGGATCGTGTCCTCAAAAATTCACGCTTCAACTTTTGCACGCGACTGTACATGACCGAGCAGAAATCAGGTGCATAAGCGCGACAGAAAGTGCTGCAGAGACATTCCCTTTAGCATTTCCTCTTCAAAGCTCTAAGCGGGTCATTCCGGCAGACATCCTGGGAGAACCAAAAAGCCGGAAGGGAGGAAAAGACCACAAGGCCGCCGCTGAAGACTTAGCAGCTTCTAGAGGGTCCTTGAAAACGCGCCTCAATCGCGCTCAAAAGAGCGCTCCAAGTGTCATCTTCCCCCTGGGGCTGAAAGACATGGTGGGGTGTGTGAGCCGCATACAGATCAACTGCTGAGAAAGTGCGATTTCCGCACAGCATGCACTTCAGAAATAATGGAGGCCTCTAGAAAACACCTGCGAGATGAGAGGAAATGCTAGGGGCTGACTCGCATGCTGACCAGGTTTGTATTTATTATCGGGTGTTAGGGTGTGCGTGGTTTTTGTTTCCGCTGAGGGTGTTTGTATGTGTTTCGATTTTGTTCAACAGCACACGCTGTGATGTTAGGCTTTGATGTGACGCCAGGAAGCATTTTCTGAAGCTTAGCTTACCGCTTTGGTTCAGGGTTTTCTGTTGCCTAGTAGCAAGAGATATTTGATGTTATTAGGGGATGCCAGACATTTTTTAAATGTGGCCTGGATGTACATAATGTTGCATATTTGGTCAATTTTCCTGTGGTCATTCTCCTTACTCTCTCAAACTTAATCCTACCATTGTGGTGGTATTAAAATTCAACCAGTGTATGTAGAGAAAAAGACAGCAATAGGTGTTGCTTATGCTCTCTCAAATAATAAAAAAATCAAGTGGATTGTGCTTGATATAAATTAATAATCCTAAGAAAAAATGCACTGCATATAGGAATTAATGATACCCAGCCTTTTGTTGTTGTTGTTGTTCTTCTTCTTCCTCTTCTTCTTCTTCTTCTTCTTCTTCTTCTTCTACTTTTACTTCTACTTCTACTTCTTCTTCTTCTTCTTCTTCTTCTTCTTCTTCTTCTTCTTCTTCTTCTTCTTCTTCTACTTCTTCTACTTCTACTTCTTCTTCTTCTTCTTCTTCTTCTTCTTCTTCTTCTTCTACTTCTACTTCTTCTTCTTCTTCTTCTTCTACTTCTTCTTCTTCTTCTACTTCTTCTTCTTCTTCTTCTTCTTCTTAGTATTGCACACCTAACATCCTATGTTCTAGGTTGCCCAAAACCTCACCTCAGAAATATTCCATTTAGTCAGTATAGATGCACAAGAGGAAGAAATTTTGAAGGCAGCTAAGGTGTGTGTGGGTGGCTGCTCGTTTGAATGTTTGTGTCTCTAAGAAGAGGAACATATTGTCAGGGAACAGCTTTGGTTGGAGGACACAGCTGTAACTGGTTCTGTTTAAAACTGTTTGTGTAACACTGAAAAATGCACTTTTTTTTAACAGGTAACAAGATATTCCGATGGTAATAAACGGTGTCAGGACATGATAGGGGCATGACCAGGAATCCAAAACAGAAAACACATGTTGTACATCAACCTAAAGGGTAGATACAATTGAGACATAACAGGGCGTGACACACACACACACACACACACACACACACACAAACACAGACACACACATATATATATATATATATATATATATATATATTATATATGATGGAGAGGAAGTTTTTTTCTCTCTAGAGAACTTGTACTTCAAAGTACTAAATTTTACTTCTAAAATGCACTATTAAATTATACTAGAAATGCACTTTTGAATAAGGTTTAGGTTATCAAAGCAATTATAAGCAGTAATTATCCATTAAGCTTAATTTATCAATGATCCTTATAAGCCATAATAAACCTGTACTATAATGTGAAGTTTATTAATTATATATTTAGTATTGAGGGGTTAACTGTGATACTAATAAACTAAAAATAAATCTATACCAAAAATCCTAAATCTATCTGTCTTAATTTATCTGGCATTGCCACCCTTGCACACAGGGCCAGACTGTTTTGGTTTGTCGCTCCCTGTAGTTGTAACAAGCTACCATCTGTCATCTGAACAGGGGTGTCCCCCTCTATCTCCAAGAATCTTTTGAACACTGATCTCTTCAAAGAGCACCTCCTCTCCTAACACCCAAACATGCATAACTCACACAAAATGTTATTGAACAATGCACCATTTTCAATTGAATAGTAGTACTGAATGCTTAAGAATACTATACTGCAGCTTGCATTGTCCTCCCGCATGGGAGTCCCTTTAGATAGAAATGGCTACCAAATATATATATATAAATAAGTTGTATATATTCATCTTATTTACTTCATGTTATTCTATAGCTCTGTTCTGTACTAGTATTCCGCAGTGTACTGTCTCAACAGTATCCAAGTTAAAAGTCCTAGGTATGTGGAGGTTTGGTATTTGATCTCTACAGCAGATTTATTTCACACATTTATCACGTTACTTGAAAGCGGACTGTTAGCCTGGTGTGGGAGGGAGAGCGCAATCCACTGCAGGTGCCCCAGCCTGGGATGGGAGCGCAGGGCCATAGAAACCTAACGCACTGACTTAATCACTTCAAAGACTTCAGACCGGGCTTTCTCACTCTCTTGTGGGTGAAAGATGACTCTGTAGTGCAGCTCCCCGGCTTGCACGGCAGAATCCTTCTTGCTGCAAAGAAGACAGTGCTACACGCTTATTATAGGTTTGATCTACCAATATTGAGCACATCGATCTTTAGTTGTCATGGCTGCTGGCAGGACACCATCTGCTTGGTTCCAGGGAACAACAGCAACACAGAGGGTGGACTATTAGAATGTCTAATGCTTGAAACTTAATAAAACTAACCATGCTTGCCATGTTTCAAAAACAATAAAACACTATTTAGAGTCCAGGGTTGGGTTTAGTGAACTAAAAGGCAGATCCAGCTGCTTGAATCCTTTATACTGTTTGTTTATAGGTCCACACTCAAAGCTCTTATACCTAAATAATGTATTCTACTATACTGTTCTGTTGTATTTTTTGCAGCTTCGAATTTCTTCTTTGGTTCTGTCCACTTTGCTGTCATGTGGGACTAATACATTGTTATCTGATCTTATCTTTTTATATCACACAATTGCTATTAGTCACACGATGTAAGGGGTTATTTGCAGTTTTGATTGAAAAAATAAATAGAAATAACATGACCGTGTACCCATTATACATCAGCATCACCAACTGTATCCATTTTAGCTGATTGACACATTTTCAGGCTGGTAATATTAACTAGAGTTGGTGGCCTGGTGGTTAGGGTGTTGTCCCTGCAATCGTAAGGTCGTGGGTTTGAAGTAGCAACACTGAGGCACCCTTGAGCAAGATACTGTTCTGTGGCTTCCCACTGCTTCACTTGATGAATGGGTTCAAAACAGAGAGAATTTTACACTGTTTACATTGTGCTGTGGTGTGCTGTATTCACGCGTGACCATAAGGGCCACTTTACAGTGATGATATTAGTTTCATGCCATAGTTAATGAGTAATTATGTTTTCTAACTGCATTACAAGCCTGTGGTTTAAGTCAAACAGGTAAGAGTATTCTACAGTTGCTAAGGGCTTGGGGGGATCCGGTTGTTTGGTTGTTTGGTATTCGGCATTGGGGTTGTGGCCACGGTGCGAAATGTGGGAAGGTTTTGCCACTAACAGGCTTTGGCAGGCTGCCAGGGCTGCTCTAGAGGTGGAGAGGAAGGCACCAGCACCAGTGACAAGAGAGAGCAGTTACACATTTACTCACGGCTGAGGAGAGAGGGAGAGCGAGAAAGAGAGA
>JBBKCR010046050.1:0-10994 GCA_037577295.1 Ladigesia roloffi
AAAAATAAATTACAAATCTAACATTTTACTGCAGCTCTGCTTTAACAATAAATCTGGATCTGTCACAGACCCAGGGCTGGGCGAGCGCGGAGAGGGGAAATCTACATCGCGATATTGTTGCTTTTTTCGATATTAATATCTTGAAAGTTCATATCTAGATATAGATAAGATAAAGATATATCTTTCAGCCCTAGTCACAATGCCATCACAATGTCTTTACTGTCATTAATGACAGTACAATCAATGCCTATTTAGAATTTGATCACAATACAGCCACTACTTCAGAGCACTCTATGATAACCCACTCAGTAGGCTGACCATGAAACTGTTTGACATTTAATTAGTGGTTATTTGTCACTGAGGCAGGAGCTGACTGTTACCTTTCAAAATATGCACATGGTCTAAAAAAGGACTCTGACTTTTACCTTTACTGCATCTGGACATGAGGTTTTGGGCAGAGGAAGCGATGAAGAATTAATGCTGTAGGACTTATCAGGCTTGAGGAAGAGTGGAGTGGGGGCAGGTAGAGTGGCGGCTCCTGATCTCCTAAATTGATCGGGTGTGGGGGGGCGGCTGTGTGCCAGAGCGTAGCGGCCGAAGCGACAGCCCACTCCCATCTCTGAGATCGACACTCCGGAGAGATGGGCTGCTCATTAGGGGGGATGGCCAATGTTCCACCATTATTTTCCACCTTGATTAACTGGTAATGACAGCTAGACCAAACTGGACGCACAAAGGGAAAGGGGGGAAAAAAACCTTAGCCAGGATGCAGAAGTGTAGAGATCAAACAAACGCTTGAGTGGCAGTGTAGGAACAGAGATGGGTTTTGAATGCTTGGTCCAGTCAATAAGCAAAAAGAGAAATAAAAACACAAATCTGGTTGCCTTGGATATTGTTTATGACTGTTATCTCTCATCACAGAGACTCTGATTCACAAAAGATTCCTATCTGCCTTTGAAACTTTCTTGCCAATCTGTATAGGACAAATAATGGCATGCACTGTTGTAGGAGATTGTTTGTATAAGCTCTGTTTGACCAGAAATTGTGTTGCCTTGGAGCTGCAACCACTACAGATAAACTTTAAAAATACACAGAGTTTTACATGACATATAATGTGCACGGAAGTAGCTGAGCAGTCATTGCAGTTGGATGGAACAATTTGATGTGTGGAATAGGAGAAGTTCTAACCTTTATGTCCATTTATATATGGAATCCTGAAAGAATGTATTAAGAACTTTGTACTGAAAAATTATTTGGCCACCAGGGAAGTACATCAGCTTTCATTATGTAAGAAATGTAATGTAAAAAAACCCACAATATTACGCAAAGTGAGAAATAAACCAGTTTTCTATGAGTGTTTCTTAAAAGATTAAAATCAAGATGAGTTCTTGAGGATTTCTGTGCTAAAGACTGTTAAAAGACAAGTGTTGGGAAAGCAGGTTTAAAACAGGCATTTTTTACATTGTGTTTTAGAGTCACATTTTATTGTTTTATATATATATATATATATATATATAAAGGTATACACACACAAACACGCACACAACATACATATATGAATAAAATATTTACTTCTTTGGCTAAACGTTGTACAAGTTGTACTTGTTGGATGCGTAAGCCAGGTGTATGTACTGTTACGTAAGATTTTTGTGAAGTTTCTGTGTCTTCTGTTTGAAGATTTGTGAGTAATGAGCTAAATGATCTTGCCAGGTAAAAGTACGACATGCATGTTCAGTCATGCGTACCAGCTAAGTGCATTAAATGCCATTTTGAAATGCCAAGAATTCACAAGACAGTAATTCCTGATTTGGTTCATTGTAGTCAGTAATTCCAGTTTACAGAGGCTGCTATGTGAATACTGATTTGTTTCTCTCCTCTTTCTGTCAACACTGTGCAGACTGCTGTGAAAAACTGTCTTTCAACTTATATACATCGATGTAATGGCTATTCTGTAAGGTCTCTTCTTTGGATTTATTGAGACCATATTCATCCTTTACATTTAAACTGAATATGTGCAATTATAATATTCTGCTTTTCAGCCACTGATGATTCAAAGGCGAAACATATGGCTGAAATGAAACTTGAGATATAACCTTAGTTATTTTAAGATGTAAATGCCTCAGAATAAAGACATGGCGATATTTGTCAATCTTTTTGTCTTCCATGTTTTTCTGAACCGAAATATCCTGTTTTACTAAGCTAAACAAACATTTCTGTCATAATCTGTAGGTCCATGGCAATTTTCAAAATAAAGGCCACAAAAATGGTAAAAAAAAACAATTTATTATGAGGCTTGAAAGACATTCACATTGGATCAAATACATTTTCCTGCAAATCAAGTACATTTGGTCCCATATATGTATAAATACAGTTCATATGAAACCAGACAAAAAATCAACAAAAATCAGTCTATAAGTTTGTCGGTTAGAACAAAAATTATTAAAAGCAAAAGCCTAAATAGAGTTGAAAGCTATTTATGCTTTTGCTTTTAATATTAGTTACTAGTATGAACACTACAAGCAGAAAACGACTTAGATATGTTTAACTGCCCTAAACCAAGTGTGTAGACTGAATTATTTTTCAGTGTAAACTTAATTCATTATTACTTGACAGTTTCAAAGAATTTAGTCAAATAAATGGCCCAAAGGAAATCAGTTATATTGTCATAAATGCTGCAGAACAACATGATTCAATTCCATTTAAAATGGAAAGAGTGATTAGTGTCACAATTAGGTCAGGGTATAACATTTTCGTTGGCAGATAAATGAAGATCTGGTGCAGAAATTGCTAATAAAAAAGCTCCTCCAGTCTGAACAGCAGTTCTTCATCTTGTACAGACATCATCATTGCACTACAAAAAAGAAAATGAAAGAAGAGAAGGTACCTTAAACGTCTAAAATGAAAACTTCAAGCTGGAAAGTGAATCATTTCTGTACCTCATGTCATAGGAGACAAAATCAGAATATTCATTCAATCATCTAATGCTTTATTGGAAAATATTTCCCGTTAAAGTTGCACTATCCACATACTACACTGACACTTTTCCTCAACAGGGACTTTAATGACATTGCTTTTATAATAACAATACTTTACTAGGGATTTGGTCTCCCTTTGCAACTATAACTTCTCAAAAGGTTTTGGAGAGTTTCTTGGAACCTCTGTTCCAATTCTTCCCAAAGGTGAGGTCAGGGCTCTGTGGGGGCATTTCAACTTCTTCCAGATCATCCAGCCGTGTCTTAATGGAGTTTGCTTTGTGCACTGGGACACGGTCATGCTGGAACAGAAAACGTTCTTCCCTAAACTGTGTCCACAAAGATGCAAGCATGGCGTTGTCCAAAATATCTTGGCCTGCTGAAGCATTAAGGGGCTAGCCCAAACATTTATACATGTAGTGTCTTTGTAGTGGGTTGTCAGACGGATATTTATTACTACTCAGATTTGTCGGTGAGAGTAACTACTGCACACCCTTCCGTGACCAAATCCAGCAGAGAGGAAGTGAAGCGTCAGAAGCAGTGAAATTGTGGGAAGTGTACTTTTATAAGTAAATACCAAAGCCATGTCCTGTTTTTCCACATGCTGCTTATGCAATGATGACTGCTGTTTAATGTTGGTGAACTAAATATGTTGATTTAATAATTGTGAGTGTGGATTGTATAGAAAGTATTATGCATGAAGCCACCCAATTGGGAACAACTGTACCGTTCCATCATTGGACCGATGATAGCCATTCGTTTCAGCTGTATTAGCTGGACTTATGTAATTCTACGGAATGAATGCCAATAAGGAGCTTTAGTGCAATGGTTCTTTACAAAAGCTTATTAAAAATAAAACCAAATGTGACCCATTTGCAAGAGGTAGCAGAACAAACAAAAGCTAAATGTGAGATTCCATGCTGAGTCGTTTAATTAGCTCACTCGCGCATTTGGGTTTAATGCATGGTTTAAAGCCCCTGCACTGCAAAGTCAGGCTCATTTTCAAAATGATGAAATATAACTCAGTAGGAATTGTCTAAGGAGTGTCTCCACATAAGCCTACATCTCTGCACAACTCTTGCGTCAGGGCTAGTCTCTTCAACTACAGTAAAGCCCTGTGCTAAAAGAGTTCTCAATGTAGGGAGCGCACTATACACTCGGAAGTGAAAAAATGCTGCCAAACGTAGATATTGTTGAGAATGAAAAACCCTGGTTAGGAACCAGATGTCTAAAGTCTTTGTCTTTAAAAGCTATCATATATGGATACAAATATTGGGACTGCCCATTACACAAATGGGGACTTTGATGGCATTGCATTCAAATACACAGACTTTAATTTAGAGTTTGGAATTAACAAGAAATAACAAGACTTTGGAATTTCTCAGTGAATTTGTGCCCATTGATTTTGTAGAGCATTTATGAGCTCAGGCACTGATGAGACGTCCTGGCCCGCAATCTCCATTCCAGTTCATCCCAACAATGTTGGATGGGGTTGAGGTCAGGGCTGTGTTTGGGCCAGTTCATTTCTTCCACATTCAACTCATTCAACCCTGTCTTTATGGACTTTTTGACCTGTTTTGTGTGCTTTCCCAAACTGTGTCCACAAAGTTGGAAGCATGGTATGCTGATTTTTTATGCTGAAGCATTAAGATTACACTTTGCTGGATGTACGACTGGAAGATTTGGGGTCTAGCCCAAACCCTGAAAAAAACTTGTGTCCATATAGTGTACAGTTATCATTATCTCATTACTTGAACTTTGAGCTTTTGGTCTATATTTTTAAGTTAAAGTGGAGAGGTACATTCTAGGAGACATAAGGCAAAATAGTCCACAAAGAGAATGCATACAAAGGGTCAGATTGGTGGTTTGAAACACCAGCAGTGTAAGGAATCCAGAGTTTAGCTTCTCTAGAATGAAGAATTTCACAGCAAACCTCTCTGAACGGCTTTGGTTAAATCTTAACCGTTTCAACGGGATTCCAATTTATTAGGCTACATTTGCTACAAAGAGATCCCACAGAGAAGATGGAGGGAATGCAAACCAAGCAATTACTTGAGCTTCCCAATCAAGGGGATTCAGGCATCAAGCTGACAATGTTATACGAAGTTACAACAGGCTTTTATCGTTTTAGATCTATTGGTAATATCAGCGCAACCCCTCTATGTAGTAACCCCCCCCCCTTTCCTGTGTGAAATCTTGGGGGAAACACCCCTCTAACACACCTGATTTAATGCATCTGTTAATTACCAGGTTTCATCTGTGTGTTAGAGCAGGGAAATCACTACAGTCTGCTGCGCTGAGTCTCCTGGTCTAGACGGTGTGAGCTGGGCCCTTTCCTTCCTGCAGGATGGGGTGGAAAAACGCTGCACATCCCCAGGGAAGGCGCGAGTGTCAGAGCTGGGTCAGGGGCAGATCCGTTACTCCTGATCTGCCCTAAGATAAGGGTTTCTGAGTGACATCATGTTTACACAAAACAGAGCGCCCAGTTCGTCAACAGGCAGATGTGGTCACACACACAAGAGCTTCATGGGTCCACATCATAGGTCATTCCTCCACATGTAATCTAATAACGTCTAGGTCTGAAACTCATTAAGAACTGGTAGGTCGCAGATTTTCCCCCATCCTTGTATTCCAGTATTTCCTGAAGTAAACCACTGACGACTTTGTAGTTCACTGAAAAGTCATTTCTGGCAAGGCTGTCAATTTGACCTCTGTTAGCTTATATTGTTTATGTGCTAATCTGCTAGAAATAGTTATTAAAAATTCCTGCTGGAAACATTATACACCGTGTCACCAAGGCAACTTTTATCAAATGCTGTTTAACTGCTAACGGCAGCTCTGCCAGACTGCTTAATGTGAGGGAGTGAGGTACACATCCCTTCTAGGAGAATATTCATATTTACAAATCAAGTTTACATTCTTGAATTTGTTCTTACAACTTACACCTAATAAACATGTACATATATCTATCAGTGACACCCGAAATAGACAACAAAATTAGAGTATCACTCTTAGCAGCTGTCAAACAACTGTATTGGATCAAAGGAGTGGTCAAGGTTCTATTGAGCTGTCAACATCATCCACCAAAAGAATAACCAGGGTGTTCCTCTGATTGTTACAAAACCCCCATTCATCACAGCATATACATCTGACAGCCATAAGTGAACATGTAGGCCTTGATGTGGGCACACATGGAGTTTACTTGAACACATGGAGTTTACTTGAAAACTGAAAAAAAATCTACCACATGTGAGCTGCGTGCAGTGATGATTCATAAATGTAGTTGATCAGCCACAACATTTGGTGACCGAAGTTTGCGTCTCACTTTACTGGAACTACAAAGCTAATAATAAGACACAGCTAATAATAGAAGCGTATAGCCTTGGGTTCAGCACTGTGCATGTCAAAACTGCCCCAACCTATGTGTATTATTATTAACCTGCTTAAGTAATTTCAAATTCACCTGCTTATGCGGCTTCAAGCACTTCTGCAGCCTTATTAGGACTGATGCCCACTGATCTAGAAGACAGTAATCAGACATCACTTCTACGAACCCTTAACCCACGTAATTTCTAAAAAGTTTTTTTTTTATCTCCTGGCTTTGGCCCCAGCCACCTACTGTATCCCAAGGAAAGGAGAAGGTAAAGGAGGTCTACTATATGGAAAACATCACAGCACGGTTACAACTGAAAACAGAAACATTGTTGTCCACAACTACTTCCCACTTTCTAATTTAATAACAGTAAACACTGGAAATTTCAAATATTCAAATAACTTTATTTTTAGTGTTACTTCCCTGTTTTCCTTTGTTTTGTTATATTATTTATTTTGCTTTTCTCAGCTGTCTTGTGATGCATATGTTTTTTAAAGTAGAAATGTAGAAGATGGCAAAACGTACGGATCCTACCTGAACCCTGCACTCTATCTTTGAATTTGACTGTATTGTATGACTGTACATGTTTACCTGAAATAAAAAAAAGTTATAAAGACTTCTGCAGCCCAGCTAGCTCATGCAAGATATGTCACATTGGACATTTTTTTCACTGCCGGTCATGGCTGTAACATTACCTCACATCAAACATAGTGTGAAGTGATGAATAGCACATCCAGAACAAAAGACCCAACGATAACTGACGCACGAGACAGAAATAGCAGCCCAGGGAAATGCAGAGATAGTTTTCGGAGTATTTGATTGTTCACTTGAGCCTCATTGATGTCCACATCCACCAGAATCAAAAAGGCTTTTAAAGCTGGAAGAGACTCATTCAGTATCCACAGACAGACAACTCATTAAGTTTAAATTGCAAGCAAATGCTGCAAAACCCATTGTCTAAGCGCATATTCTGGGAACTAAATCCAGTTCACACAGGTGTTCTGAGAACTGCATTGGCCTGAGAGAGACCAAATGTCCTTTCCTTGATATAGTAAAATTAGCAACAATAATTCTATCTAAAAAGGCTGAATTGTCTGGGGGCTTTCCATCCCATGATGGACATAAGATAGAATCCATATAGATCTTGAACACACGGTCAAAACTTTTTAGAACAATGAAATCACCACTTAAACGTTTCCTGCATTGCAGTTTTCTACTGTAATAGTGAAAAACTCATCCCATTAGCTCATGGTGTTTAAGATTGTGGCTGAAGCTCTTCTCAAAGGACCATTTATGTAGTGTGGCCTAGGTCAAAATTTCCATATCAAGCAGGAAATCAAATATTTTGGCATTAAATATTAACCTGCTATTGAATGTTTTTATGTATCCTGGTCTTATGTCAATAATAATGAAATTTCGCACCTATTTAGAATATGAGTCGTACTTTAAAATAAGGAAACTCCTTTTACAGTCAGTGAGGAAGAGTCGATACTAACTCATCAACAAGTAACAACTGATTGTGCCAAATGTGGTTAGTACACATGAAGAGCTAGATCAAAAAAATGTGTCGTAATGTGTGATGACTGGGAAGTTATTTGGTTCAGCACAAAGTTGGTGTAATGGGATAATTGTCTTTAGTAGACCTTAAGAATCCTACAATGGATGTTTTCCTTAAAGCAGATAACATCAGGCTTCCACAAAACCCTGGGTCAGACCATCACCCGTCGAATGTGATACACTTCATTTTTGGTGCAAGAAAATGCAAGACCTTTCCCCCACAGAAACTAATTACAGGGTTTTTTGTTCCAAATGTTTTTCAGAAATGTCTAATGGTGAGCAATGGGGATTTGTTGGTTGATATCACAATGTTAAAAATTCTAACGATTTAGCAAGAGACCTGTGGCTGATTTAAGGTGCATTTGATGATTTACTAATGAAATCAAAGGGAGCTCTACAATAAACTAAAGATTTTTCATTTTTAATGCTTTCAATGGTCTTGTTCAGCTAGATTCTACATGATATTTGTTTTTCATTCACTTTGTGCTAATTTGTACTGCTGACCTCTTCAGATTAAACTATTAACTCATTATTTATACTGTTTCTGTGCAGTATTGTGAAAATCTCACATTACCTGATAATTTATATGTGTTTTCCATCTAAAATGTAACATGTTAAAATAAGTCCACAAATAAAACTAATCAGTAATTCCAATTGGGACAGAGTCCAACACACTTCCCAGACCAGACACACCAGACACACAATTTCACAGGTTGTTAGGATTTATTAGTAGGACAATTATCAAACTGTCCTGGAAGCCGGTAAGCCAGGTGGATGGATTCTTTTTACCTAAAGTAAATGAATGACAAAGGCTATCTTCTAAAGTGTCATTCAACTGGTCTTACCTGTGGTTTCACCCCCGCTTGGACAGTGGCAGTGATGCCCAAGGCTTTGGTGATGTCCTCAAGTGGCACATTGTCTCCTGGTGTGTCTTGGATAAAATGCAGCAGGACCTTCTCACCACCTTACAAGTGTGTGAAAGTGATACAAATGAAGCCACACTGCCCTCTAGTGGCAGATTTATTAAACCCAGTTCTGTCCCTTTAAAACAGACTACATATTTATTGTAATTAAGGCTGAAATTAAATCAATGATCACCAAAAACATGTGATTTATTATACAACACCACATTTTGTAACATTATTATTGACACAGTAAAACAAAACTTGCCCTAATCTATATTATGATTTGGGTCTGTGTGCAGTTTTTACCTTTGGCTACAATCAGCATGCCGCCACTCTGTAAAAGGTCACCACTGAAGTTGCCCTGAATTCCTTCAGCACTGGCCTGCATGAAGTGAAGGCGGTGAGATACATATTTAGCCTTACGTTTTGTGATTAAAAGCCACAGGGTTCCAGTATCATTCCATAAATTCTAATCAAAAATATGACTTATTACCTTTGAGGCAATTTCTCGTACTTTTTTGCCCATAGCTGCGGGGACCACACTGATGGCATTGTACCTGCGAGGGAAAGCAGTAGAACGTCAACCAAGACTTGGATCTGAAAAAAAAGCCATGTATACACTCTGCAAGTAATCATTACAACAGCTATATGCCATTCTACTTGCCTTGAGCAATTCTACATATACTACTTAGACAAAAGTATTGGGACACACCAGTTTTTCATGGTTTCGACTACGCCCCTTACTTCCAGTGAAGGGCAATATTAATGTTTTTGCAAAATAAGACAACGCCATGCTTCCAACTTTGTGAACAGAGTTTGGCAAAGAACCGTTTCTATTCCAGCATGACTGTGACCCAAAGCACAAATTAAGATTAGTGAAGACATGGTTGGATGTGCTTGCTTTGTAACAACTTGTCCAGCCCACACAGAGCCCTGACCTCAACCCCATCTAGCCCCTTTAGGATGAGCTGGAACGGAGTTGGCAAGCCAGGCTTTCTTATTCAAAATGATTGTCTGACTTCATAAATCTTGTTGACCCCAAAATCTTGTGGAAAGACTTCTAAGAACTGCTTTAAGGTAGTTGTTTGGAGAAAAACTACACTGATTTACACACATTTTCTGTTATGCCAAATGTATCAAGCCAAGACATGTTTCATTTATTTTGCCTCGAAGCTCCAGGCTAATGTAGCTAGCAAATTATAGAAGCCACACTAATTAGCACTGAAGTAACTGCACACTTAATCTGCATGCCTATCATCAAATACTCGCCTCAAACAGGACAAAACTCTGCTTCACAACTCTAAAAGTAATAATATAATAATAATATAATGCAACTTACAACCTTTAGTTACAAGGACAGTCCTCCTGGAGCAACCGCGGGCTACATGTTTTGCTCAAGGACACATTAGTAGAAACTGGGGGTTTGGAACCTTACACTTTGTGGCAGTTGGCAACTTTGTGGTCATTGGCCTACTAGGTCACTACGTCAATAGTAGCTGCAACCTATATTTTGTGTTCATTGGTTCTTTGTAAATGGCAGCCAGTCATGCAGTGCCAAAAAACATAGAAGCAAGTGTATAAGAGATTATTCAACAGTGTGATGACTCAGACATACAGGTTGTGTGATGTTACTCAGTGCTTCTCTGCTCTGCTACATTTGTCTTTTCCCAGAAATGGCAACTCAGAATGAACTAAACCAATCTGGGCTGACACACTACATTTTTGGTAAAAGAAAATGTTATTTTATTCATTAGTTATATATATTTTTAGTTTGTCCTTTATGAAACCCATGGTATGTGTTTCTGCTTTGATACCTTTTAAATCCCAGGTCCTTGTAGCACTGTTTCTTTTCGTCAATGTATATATCTGAAATAAAGAGAGAGAAAAAAGAGTCCTGCTTAAAGTGAAGTGGCCCCTTATTGTGAATATACCACAGCACACCACACAGTGTGAACAGTGTGAAGTTTTCTTTGAAAGAACTCGAATGACTTATTGATGTGACCGGGGTGGAATTTTTCAAACTGTCTTCTTAATTCGTTGGGTCTCATACTGTCTTTTGCCAGTTTTCTAATATAAAATACACTCAGGTCTCCCCTCATCTCCTACCACATTAAAGCAACAGTTCACCCAAAAATGAAAATTTGATGTTTATTTGCTTACCCCCAGGGCATCCAAGTCGAAGGTGAC
>JBBKCR010046058.1:0-10994 GCA_037577295.1 Ladigesia roloffi
ATTTATTAAAGATCAGGAGAGCTGACCATGCAGAGTGGCATATACAAGTGTCATATTGTTGCTGAATTACCTGAGTGTGTATGTGAGTTTGTGTGTGTGTGTGTGTGTGTGTGTGTGTGTGTGTGTGTGTGTCTGTAGATTTGTGTCTGTAGGTGTGTGTCTGTATGTGTGTGTGTGTGAGTGCGTGTGGTGCCACATTATTAGGTAGTAAGTGTAAATACTGTAAAATATATAATATGAAATGTAATATGATTCGACTGAGGTAGCAAAATCTCAAATCTCCACGGAGACATTTTACTGGAGAAGCTCAAATCTCAGTGTTAATGTGACAAGATTTTATGAGTCATTTTGGAACAATTTTATTTCTATTGTTGTCGTAAAATTTAAAGATAATGGGCAGTTTTTATTTTATTTATTTATTTTTAAGTACAAAAACAGACACAAAGGTGATATGTAAAAATATAAAACATTTAGGGCTAGAGTGAATCTTGTATCTTAAAGAGAGCTGTAGCGACGGCAACACATTTAGTAAGCAATGGAAAATAACGAACAGTGATTGTTACAATTATTATGTTAAGCCAAAATGAATGAGAGCTTGTTAAAGCTAAATTTAAACCAGAGGCTATAACACAACTTGTGTAGCAGCATCACAGAGAAGCTGGGCTTCAATTGACAGCTGATTCATTTTAGCCACCTACCTAGTAATACTTTTGACTGCAGTAATGAAAATACTCAAAGTTATATTGTCGAAAAAAGGGCGATTCCAATAAATACCCTCACTACCATTACTAGTCTGTCCAATACTTTTTGGCCCAGACCTAAATGCACTACATTTAAATTGGAAATTATGTACACATTTGAATCAAGTAAGCTAGATTTGTTATTGATCTATTTTCAGTGTTTTACCCAAGTGTGTGAGAATTTAAATCTATGTCATCCTACAGCAGTGCCTCTTCTTTGCATGAGTCCCTAAGTGTTTGCCTGCAGTAACCCACTTGATCCAGCTAAAAGCTCCAAAATGTTCAGCGCAGGGTACAAGACAGTTCGTTAACTGCATTCTATAGCAACTCTCAGGAAGATTAGCATGTTGCAGAGAACAAAGTTCTGTTGTCTGAGTACGCACACACAGACTCGCAGGAGAGTGTGCATGGTGAGCGGTGTTCAGAGAGACACCCTGCAGACAGGCTTTTATGACTGTCATAACTCATAGCGCTCCCTCTTGATTATATAACACACCCACTTAACCCATGCTGACAGTGTATGTGATGTGTCTGTGCCTGTGTGCCTGAACTTTTCATTTCATTTCCAATGGTGGGCTTGGACAGGTTGCACCTCCTCTGAAATTTGCCTTATCAATTTTTACAGCCAGTTCAGGCATTGTCACAGAATTCATGAGATAGGTAATAGAACTATCCCTGTTCCACACACAAATGAATTCCCTCTTAACATCTGTTGCAAATTTGGACAAAAGTGCCCTAAAATTTCATTAAAGGAATTTGATTAAAAATTTGATTAAAAAAAGAAAGAAGATAATTTAGGTCTTTGTCCAGAATCAGAGTTGTTGTTGAAACCTTCGCTTTCTTCACAAAGACGGTGAAGACCCAAACCTTCACTGCGCTCTTAAGCTAACATCTATATGTTCCTGTCAAAAGCAGAACTACAACAAGAGTTCTGTGTGTGTGCTGGTGGTCTCTGGTGTCTACAAAGCACACATGTACATCCCTCTGGATAGGAGCTTCTGCCGAATGTAAATGTAAATGTTGTAAGATAATCGGTATACACACATGTCTGCACCAGGACAACTCTGTATTAATATACCACAATATATATCAAAAACCAAAATATACAACATAACCAGTCCAAGGTTCCTCTTCATTATGCTTTGAATGTAAGTTCTCACTGAATTATTCAAAGTAAACTAAAATTAACTGTCCAACAGACTTCCATGTATTAAGTCAGAGTTGCCTTAAATAGCATTAAAACCAAAAAAGGATGTAGGAGCTGATGCGAACTAGGGATGTCCCAATCAGGTTTTTTTATTTTGAGTGTCTGCCGATACCGAGCCCTGATCCGATACTGCTTTATACTATACTAATGGCAGGTCACTCATTGCGATCATTTGTGCTATCTTGGCTATGAAGTCACGAGGCATTTGTTCTCTCCTCTTCAAACTCTCCTGCAGCGTGAGCGGACTCGTTTTTGGCTGGGTTACCTGGGTATATATATATATATATACAAGCACACAAGTACACACATGTATAACCGAGTCCTGACCGGGAGGTATCGTCTGATTCTGATCGAGGCTGAAACCATCCCTAATGCTAACACAACACAGAATCCAAATGCAGATTTAGCATTCTGCATCTTTCTAACTTCAGGATTCAGGACTTCAGAGACAGCTAGGATTTGGAATACTTAAAGCATCCACAAATGAAATTAAATCTTAATTTCACACAAAACTGAGTTATGCACTATAGTAGAGCCCTGCATTCCCTGCATCTCGCGGGATTGGCCAGATTTTAGTTTGCTGCGGGTGGGGCCGGGCGGGAGCAACAAAGATAGTGGGCAGGATAAAAATAGACAGTGGGTCCCAATTCTTTTAGCTTAGCAGGATGTAGGATGCAGCTGATGTTGGTATTAAAGTTGCGAAGGGAGAAAATAAAACAAAACTAAAATTGGGGAAATCTGAGATATGGAAATACGTGAAAATTGTAATGAACAAAGAGGGTAAAGAGCTGCTAGAGGCCAGTGGGCGGGAGTGATAGAGAGCGTGGACGGGAGCGGGAGGGAATCGTCAAAAATGTAGTGGGAGCGGGCGGTAATGGTCAGAAATTCAGCGGGAGCAAGGCTCTACACTACAGTTTCTCATTTGGTGAAATATGATTTTCCTTACTTTTCAACACTTGCTGTGAGGTGACCATGGATATATCAGCTAGCATTTGATAGAGGTTATAAAGCAAGTGGATGCATGCCAATAGGCCATAATATTAAAACCACCTGCCGATTCGTGTTTAGGTCCCTGTTGTGCTGCCAAATTAGTGATAACCTGTCGAGATCCCTTTAGTCCTGAGAGAGGCCACTTGCAGTAGGAAAAATAATTTTATGGGTTGTATTTATTTTGGGGTAATATTTTTAAATTAATATCATAGCCAGCAATAACCTTTAGCTACTCTTTAGGATTCAACCAGATATTTGCTTTTTACCTGCAACACTGAGATTTTGCAGCCATGTAGTGGAGGTAGTGGATGACCCTCTTTTGAGGGTCACATTTGGACAAGTGTAAAGTGACCATTTTGTCATACATGAACAACACCACAGTGCAAAATTCTTTCTCTGCATTTTACCCCTTTCACAAAGTGAAGCAGCAGGCAGCGAACAACACAGCATCTGGGGAGCAGTGTGTAGGGACGGTACCTTGATCTAGGATAACTCAGAGGTGCCATTAGCAATCTTGGGTTTCAAACCAATTTTTTGATCGCCGGGGCAACACACTAACCCCTTGGCCTTTTGGTAGGCACTAACCACTGCATATAGGGAACACCTTGCTAGAATTGGAACTGCTGTTTTAGAGATACACTGATCCAGTCTTCTAGCCATTACAATCTAGCCCTTGTCAAAGTCTCGTAGGTCCTTACACTTGCCAATTTTCCTGCTTTCAGCTTCAAGAACGGACTATTCACATGCTGTCTAATATATCACATTCCCTGACAGGTGCCATTGAAAGGATAGAACCACCTGTCAGTGGTATAATAGTGTGTCTGATAAGAATTTGTACTGTTGTGACAGTAAACCAGAACACCAAGCATATACATACAAATCTAACACAAACAGAAACATCAAATTACAGATGTACAAGCACTGACAATCTCCCAGTGTTTTAAACACACCAAGACTCATGACTGCAAGTCAAAACACTAATAATGAGGTGCAGCCGGGGAGAATCCATGTCGAATCAGAGCTGTGACTGGGTGGAGACTGAAGGGAGTTGAGACAGAACAGAGAAATCATAACACTGATCTACCCATGTATTGAAGGGCCACTACAATATCAGCAAGGCAGACATTCATTAATGTGATTCCCCCACCCCCCACCCGAATCTCCCCACTTGCAAAAAAAAACACTTTTATACTGAATTTGCATTTCAATACCCACTTGTTTTCTCTGTTGCTCCCTTTCTCTTTGTTCCTCTCATTTTTTTCATCCTTACCTCTATTTCCTTCTCTGGCTGTGGCTGGTCTCATTATATACCTTAGGTGCAGTATTGATATTTCTGTTTCTAGTGGGAAAAATGAGTTCAGGAGCCGTTCGATCCTACTCCTCATGCCAGGTTTTTAAAGATATATGTGAAATTGTAAAGTGATTTAAAAAAACACAAGTCATTTGGACTGGTTTCTATTTGCCAAACTGTGCCCGAGAGTTTGTGGCTTAACTTTCCAGCAAAATCCTTACTGGCTTATCAATTCTGTCTATCTTTCTGTTGCACAGGTCCCAGTGAACCCTGATCAAACCCAACCAATTCTTGGGATCAAGCTTTATACCAATATCTTCAACCTATGACAGAATCAGAAGAAGTAGGTGCCATGGCTATGGTACTAGGCAATGCCACAGTCGATGGTCAAGAAACTGAGGTTGCCATGGCTATTGGTGACCCCGTGGAATTGGGGAAGGTCATTGGAGGTGCCAAGGCAAATACTGGTACAGCTATTGGGCTGTCTGAAGAGGAAGCCATGGGTGTTCCAACTTGTGGGTCCCTAGATTTGTGCATTGCTGGTGCCTCCATAATGCTGGTCGGGGGCAATACAACCATGACAGAGGATGGTGCCTTCGTACTGGCAACAGATTATCCCAGAGTTATGCCAGTAGATGGTGCTATGGCGGTCCCAGTTGATGGTGCTATGGCATTACCAGTTGATGGTGCTATGGCAGTACTGGTTGATGGTGCTATGGCAATAGCAAGTGATGGTGCCACAGCAATGCCAAATGATGGTGCTATGGCAATTCCAGTGGATGGTGCGATGGCAATTGCAAGCGAAGGTGCCACAGCAATGCCGAATGATGATGCTATGGCAGTATCAGTGGATGGTGCGATGGCTGTAGATGTTGTCACTCCAATGATGGTTGGAGGAGCCACAGCTTGTGAGCCCACCATCTCTCCTGCGGATCTATGTCGGATCTGTGGGCAGCGTCATCTCTTAGACGAGAACCATGAGTATAATTACAAGGACGAGGTAGACGATGAGCTCCTCTGCCACATCTGCCTGCAGCCCCTGATCCGACCACTGGACACGCCCTGCGGCCACACCTACTGCCAGGAATGTCTGACCAGCTTCTTGCTCGAGAGTGACTTCTGCCCAGTGGATCGGGTGCCCCTCTTGCTACAGAACTGCCGCAAGTCCAGCTTGCTCGTTCACAAGTTGCTGGACAAGCTGACCGTCTCCTGTCCCTTCAGTGACCACTGCTCTGATAAAATGGCCAGAGGAGAGCTGCAGGGACACATCCAGAGCAGGTGAGTGAATGAGGCTGAAGGTGAGGAAGGAAGGTAACAGAACTTGGCAAAATCCGTTCAGTCATGCGCACTGCCAAGATATGCTTCTAGGGTCGCTCTGAAGGGCATGTAATGCTACAGAACCCAGCAGCAAGGAGATAGCAAGTGCTTAACTTCCAGTGGATTTAAAGCATGGGATTCCTCATGCTAACAAGAAATAAAATGTGGATGAACAGAAAGAATAGTACCTATAGAAAGTGATGCATAAAGCAGAGAATTTTGGTGGCAAAAACAGGAGATTCTGAATTGAATCCACATTACTGTTTGAAAGCATTTTTTGAAACACAGGAGAATCAAGCTTTCCTTCCTGTTTAATAATTATATTATTACAAATGAATAACTCTATATTTTAAATTGACTGTATAGCAAAATAACAATAACAACTCTACTCTCCATAGTGTGTCTTTGTAAAAAGAAATCTCACTTTTAGATTATCTTAGTTTACTTTTAAGCTTTTCCCCGGGTCCAATAATCTCAACCCTTTGGTTTCTGGTAGCTGGATTTTAGCTACTTCCTTATTTCTTGTCTCTGCTCTCCTTTACTCCAGTGTTTAAATGCCAGCAGTCTCTCTTTTCACTCGCTCTCGCACTGTGCTAGCATCGTTAGCTCTCCTCCTGCCCTGAGGCTTCAGTTGAAATTAATTGCGTTTTTGTTTCACGCACTAATGGAAATGTTCCCCTTGCTTTAAATTCCACTTACGGAAACATAATCAACTTGCCCTCTTCTCCATTCGAGCGGATCCCCCTCTATGCTTTTTCTGCCCTCCTTCCTTCTTCTATCCACCCCACCTCTATTTACGCTACTTTGTTTGGGCTTTCTACTTCACTTCCATTCTCTCTGTCTCTCTTCTCTTTCTCTGTTTGCTGGCGATGGGCTTCATCTCAGAGGTTCTTGAGGGTCAGTGATCACTCGCTAAGACGCCTTCCAGAAGTGCAAATGGATGAGCAAGGCCAAGGGAGCGCAGCCTGAAGGAGTGAAGTGGAAAGGTTGTGCCTGAGTAAGAATGGATGTTTCATCTTTGCCATCCCTAGTTTTTTTCTGTGAAAATCATGCAGGTATCATGTCCTCACATCCTACTTTCTGAACATTTCCCACTCTATATGATACAGAGTAAGTAGGCAGGTTTCTATTGGAAGGATGTTATGCAATGATCAAGTGCTTTGTAATGCTCACAACGTAGGCAGTAGAAGCTGCAGTTATTCACGATTCTAATGTTAAACAATGCTTTTGACAGAAAAGTGTTAAAAAATGTGGCTACGCATCATTGTAGTGTCACATATTCATCACGTGTCTCTCACAGGGCAAAAGGGGAAATAGGATGGTTGAAAAGAGGGACTGAGGGGGAGTCAAGAAGCTTCATAACACAAATTTAAAGACAACATGTACAGAAAATGTTTGAAGAAAGGTCTCATATTAACCAGTTCTTCACGTTTTACAGCCTGGGGAAATGGTAGAAAAGCTTTGAAAAAAGCTTAGTTTATAATAATTGTGAATTTGTTGATTAAAATGTCTCAAAACCTCTGTTTTGTTTCAATAAATGAGAAGTCATGGAAAGATATATTATTACGTTATTGTTAGATTTTATAACTGAAGCTCAGCTTAATGAAAAAAAGTAGTTTTGTAACAAATTTTAATCATATCGCTTTCAAAATGTACACAAACTCAGTGGAACTCTATCTAGAGAGGGCAGGGGTTGTTGTTGCTGTTGCTGTGGGTCGATGTGACGGATGGCACGCTAGTTGGAAGTGACGCACCACAGCATGAATGCTTGGTACAACATCTAGACTCCACTGTTATGATGCCTGCTTGTGGATGCTTTGATGTGTGTCCTTTGTTTTGTCCTTCGTGCTGTGACTTGTTGTGGCTTGCTCTTTGTGTCTGTGACTGTGTGTGT
Organism: Ladigesia roloffi; assembly: GCA_037577295.1. NCBI lineage: Eukaryota > Metazoa > Chordata > Actinopteri > Characiformes > Alestidae > Ladigesia > Ladigesia roloffi. The sequence goes on from JBBKCR010046058.1 coordinate 7,440, forward strand.
GTGTGTGTGGGGGGGGGGATCATAGTTGTTTAGAGGGATTGGAGGATTTGCCCAAGAAAGATTACACTTGAAATCAAGTACTGGATGCAAACTTTGCATTATGAAAGAGAATTAGAGAATGTCACAGCATGCTGAACACACAGCTGACCTTTTATTATATTTTATTGTATGAGTGATTTTTTTTTACTATGCATATATTCTTATAACACATCAATCCTGCAAGCGTAGATCTACGTAGTGAAGATTTTTTTAGTATTTGGAATATTGTCTTAGAATTTGGTATTTATTTTCTCATGTATATATGTTCATGTATAGATAGCGTGTGTGTGTGTGTGTGTGTGTGTGTGTGTGTGTGTGTGTATGTATGTGTGTGTGTGTGGATATATGTGTCCTCACTCCCTATAAAGACCTACCAACGTATTCTCTGATGTGTTTCCATTTGGCTGACCATGACTAGTGATTGAACAGCATTGAACTCATGGAGTGTGTGCGCTCGTGTGCGTGGGAGCTCGGGTGAGTGTTCGACTGAGGTCCACAGTGAAGATGAATCACTGTGTGTTCTGATTTTGTATGATGCCACATGGACGCTTGGCTGTAATCCAGGTTTGAGTTGATGACTGACAGCCGGAGGGGGGTGGGGGGATAAGCTCACAAACCCCCAGCTTGCATCCATAAGACAGCATCAATACAGTTGGTTCAGGGGCGAGTGTTATTACCTTTGTGAATGTGAGTGTTTGTGTATGGGTAGGAGTGTTGACAGTTGGTAATGTGATTTTATTGCTACTTGATTCCCACTTAACATACAACCATGCCCCCTCCACACACACACACACAGAACATATCCACTTAAATTGATTTACATTGCTTCATTAAATATACATTAAGCTTCTCACCAGAGAAGAGAAGAGAACCCAAATGAAAAGAAGGGAAAAGAAGAAAAAAGAAGAGAAGAGAAGAGAAGAGAGGAGAAGAAATGAGAAGAGAGGAAAAGAAAGAGAAGACACGCGAAGCCAAGTGAAGAAAAGACAGAAAAGACAGACCAGACAAACCAGACGATTTTTACAGTTTTTTTGTGGACAACCAGAAATTAACTGGATTTAACATTTGAAAGAAACAGGAGACATAAAGAATCGTTTGAAATATCTAAAGGTAAAAATGAAAACGGTCTAATCAGATGAAGCAAAAGGAGAAAGAAGCAGAACGTCTTTTAAAAGATTTTGTGGAGAGTGATGAAATACACTGTGTCTGAATACAGAAATATAATCGTTGTGTTGTGTTTGCTGGTGTTGGAGTGTGTGTGTGTGTGTGCGTGCGTGCGTGCGTGCGTGTGTGTGTGTGTGTGTGTGTGCGTGCGTGCGTGTATGCGTGCGTGCGTGCGTGTGTGTGTGTGTATGTGTCAGTGTCTGTGTTATTTTTTATTAATGTACTATAAATCTAACATCTAACCAGAGGCTAAGTGTTGAGCTAAGCTGCTGCTACGTTTCAAAGATGCCTTGGATGAAACACACACACACAGAGAGAGAGAGAGAGAGAGAGAGAGAGAGAGAGAGAGAGAGAGAGAGAAAGAAAGAGATGGTCAGATGGAATGATGAAAAGGTGTGGGTGCAGTGTGAAGGACACACTCCAAAAAGGATGGTGTTACAATCCTCATTCCAAACACTTAGCAGCTCTCTGTGACTAAAATAAAAGTAACTCATTCCCACTATAAACTGGAGTCCCCTCTACAACTCAAAGAAACAAGAACAATGCTACAATATCCACTTGTCTAAAGGTCACCAGCATATCTACCCGTCTAACTGCCCTCCGGGACAGCAAAATCCATTTGGATGCGTCTGTGAACTGAACAGAGTCATTTCTAATATTCATTCATTTTAATGACACAAACTATTACAGCATAAGACATAAAATGAGCAAATTGGTACTGAAGTGTCTGTGTTTTTAAGAATTAGATTATTATCATAAGTGTTGTCATTATAATTATAGTAGTTATATTTACAACAACACATCATCGTCACCATTTAAAACACTTACAAGGGAATAAGCACTGATTTGAATTAAAGTCTCTCTCTCTCTCTCTCTTCCCTTGATACACCCTGTCCCACCCTGTATGTGTGTTGTGTGTGTTTCCTGCTACTGCTACTCAGGGATGCTTAATGGTCAAACCCACCCCTTCTTCCCCCACCCCCACTCATACACAAACACACTCACATACAAGACCTCTTCACAGCTGAATGGAACGTGTCATGCGTTGGCAAATGAGGGGTCGGGTGTTACTCACACACACAAACAAACACATACACACACACACATACACACACTTTTCCAACCATCCAGCAACTGTGTAATGATACATTCCCTGGCCACCCCCATAACCACCCTGAGATGGTTCAGTCCTTGTCTCTGTGGAGCGTGCTGCAGTATAAGTCGGAGGCTGCGCTTCCACACACACACATAAACACTGAAACACGAAACACTTCGGCTCTCACTCACACACGCGCGCGCGCGCGGCGGACAGTACGAGTGCAAATCCTCTTACTCTTGGACGATGTCCAGGCTAGATTAGACTGCAGGGCAGCCATCGCATCCCAGCCGAGAACTAACGCTCTCTTTTTTTCTCTTCTTCTCTTTTTTGAGTCATCCATCTCTTCTTTTTCTACTCCATCCCAGCTCCGTCACTCCTGCATCCACTTCGGCTCTTTCTTCTCATTCTTCTACTTTATCAGCCGCTCTGCTGCCAGGGTGCACCTGCTGTTACCTCTCCCTCTCTCGCGCGCTCTCTCTCTCTCTCTCTCTCTCTCTCTCTCTCTCTCTCTCTCCGCCGCTGCAGTTCTCTCTCTCTCCCTTTCTTTCTTTCTCTCTCTCTCTTTCTTTCTCTCTCTCTCTTTCTTTCTCTCTCTCTCTCTTTCTCTCTCTCACTCTCTTCCTCTCCCTATCTCTCTCTCTTTCTTTCTCTCTCTCTTTCTCTCTCTCTCCCTCTCCCTCTTTCTCTTTCTCTCTCTCTTTCTCTTTCTCTCTCCCTCTCTTCCTCTCTCTCTCCCTCTCTCTCCGCCGCTGCAGCTGAGATGACCGGGTTGGTCGCCTGAGGGAGAGAGAAGAAAAGGGCCAGTGTGTGAGGGAGGGTAGAGGGTAGGAAGAGAAGATAGGAGGGGAGGAGAAGAAGGAGGGCTAGATCTTTGCACCTGAAAGTAGAAGGTAGAAGAAGGAAAGAACGAAGGAGGGAGGGGGTGTCCGAGCAGGCTGCGAGCGGAGGAGGGGGAGAGGAAGACAGAGAGAAAGAGGTATAGAGAGAGGAGGAAAGCTACCTTTGTCCCAGAGAGAGAACAAGAAAGTAATAGAGAGAGAGAGAGATACTCAATATGAAGGCTTTACTGCTGTTGGTTTTGCCTTGGCTCAGTCCGGCCAACTACACAGACAATGTGGGCAACCTGCATATCCTCTACTCGGAGCTGTGAGTACCTAAATGACACACACACACACACACACACACACACACACACACACACACACACACACACACACACTTGCATACACACACAAACCTGCATACAAACAAGA
>JBBKCR010046087.1:0-10992 GCA_037577295.1 Ladigesia roloffi
CCTTTGAACTCCACTGATTACAATGTAAATATCAGAGAGAACATGAAAAGAGAAAGACACATTAACTCATGAGCCTCCATGTCACACAAGGCAATAATATATGGAGTCTCTGTAATAACGTGCAAAAGACCAAACTAAGATGTTTTCAAAAAGAGATATTGTGAATGTAAAAATGAAGTTTTTTGCTAAATATTAACAATTAAATTTGGTAATATATTGAAGAAAACATATCAGAAAGTGTTAGATTCTTTGCTTCCGCCAATATCTACTGTCTAATTCTACTACAACTAATGTGCAGGAGAGCAGTGCAGTGTCATGGCGAAAGTTGAAGTTGTGTATTTGAACTGTGGGAGGAAACCAGAGCACCCGGCAGAACACCACATTGACTACAACGTGTAAACTTCTCACAGAGAGGACCCTCGACTGCTCGGGCTAGAAACTGACAACAGACGGCAGAAAGAAAACAGTCAGTGAGAAGTTTTTGAGATCCACCAGAGACAGCTTTAGAGAACATCACTGAACAGAAAATACTTCCTCCAACTATCACAAGTCTGCAGGACAAACAGAAATAATATTTACTGAACCCTGCAAATGTACAAGACTTGGTGGAGATACGCTGAATTTTAAATGAAGGCAGATCAGGCCTTGGCCTTCAGGTGGATGCCCAATTACTTTACAGCATGCATGGAGATCTGGATCCTGGAGGGCTTGTTTTCTGCACAGTCTGCGAGATTCCTGTTAAACACACTTGAATCACAGTTTAATGACCAGAATTGAAGTGTTGCAGACTGTGCTGGACCCCCACTCACACTTCTCTTCCCCTCCATAGCCAGCAGGTCTTAGTGACATCAAGAAACTTGGGAAAACAGGAGATGTTTTACCGTTTTTCTTTTCTGAGTCACTTACCTGAATCTTCTTTTTGCTTGGAGCTGTGCTGCCATCTTGTGCTGAAAGAAAATATTGCAAAACTGTTTTATTTACTATCATAAATTAGTGGTATAATTAACACGTTTCTCTCAGTTTGTCCAGTAAAGAAAATGGATTTGTGTATTAAAGCAAAGGCTTGGGATATTGGGCACATTGTGAATTAACCATCTAACTAAAGGAATGAAGATTATAAGGTTTTGCTGAGGAAGACTGTATGGCCTTCATACATCACAGTTGTAACACAGTTAACATTTCCAGTTAATTAAATTGGTAACCGAGTGTTTTTAAAAAAGATTGTCTTAAAGCTCATGGTCAGTTATTGGAGTGTTGACTTTAAACAGGACATGATGTCATATTAGAAGCCTGCAAATATTTTTAGAATATTCTATGTCTCTGTTCATTTGTCATCAGTCATTTTCAAAGTGCATTGCCTTTGAGTTATGATGTCACCTTTTAGCTTGGGTTGCATTTAAGGTCAATGGGGTCAGTTCCAAAGCCCAGTGAAACTTGAGAGGGTTTGGAAGTGTGTGTGTGTTTGTGTGTGTGTGTGTGTGTGTAAGAGAGTGGAAGTGTGTTAAAGGGTCTGTCCCTTAATGTCCTCTAAAGTTAAAAGAACATTAAAATCTTCATTAAACATCACACACCAGGTGATGTAGTATGTTTTGGATGGCCGAATCCAGATGGCTTTCTGCATTTTGGTGCTTGTGTGTGTGTGAAAATATGTGTGTGTGTGTATGTGTGTGAAAATGAGTGTGTGTGTGTGTGTGTGTTTACAATTTTTATATCTTGACAAAGTATATGACACTTACCGCTAATCAGTTCAGCCAAATAATAACAGCTAGAGCAAATATGACCAGCAGGGAGAGAGAGAAATAGAGAGAGACAGAAGGAAACAGAGAAAAAGACAAAGAGAATAAGGGAGAGAGAGGGAAAATGAGACAGAACGAGAGAGAGAGAGATGATCTGAGAAAAGGGGAAAAGGAAAAATGACAAGAAAGGACAAGAGAAAAAAGAGAGAAAGAGATAGATGGAGTCAAACAGAGAGTGAGTCAGAGAGAGAGAGAGAAAGACATAAAGAGAGTCAGAGAGAGAAAAAGTGTCAAAGAGAAAAAAGAGAACTATGCAAAAGACCGAGAGAGGAGGAAAGAGAAAAAGAGAGAGAATAGAGTGTCTATGCATGTCTGCACACGTATTGGAATACAATGTCAACATGAAAACATCAAAATGTGAAGTTTCCCAACATCCTCCTTTAAACCACATTAAAAAATAAAAAAACAGAAACCTAAAATGTTTTTGAAGACATGTGAGTGTGATACATGAGTGTTTGAGTGTGTGTTTGTGAGAATGAGGTGGAAAGAGAGGGAGAGAGAGAAAAAGAGAGGAAGAGAGAAGTGAGAGAGAGCAGGAGTGATAGTGAAAAAGGAGGAGAGAGGGAGAGAGGGAGACTGAGGGAGAAATGGAGAGAGGGAGAGGGAGAGAGGCAGCAAGAGGGATAGAGAAAGAGGGAGGAGAGAGGGAGGGAAAGAGAGGGAGGGAGAGAAGTGCGAGAGACAGCAGGAGGGATAAAGAAAGAGTGAGAGAGAGTGATAGAGAGAGGGAAAGTGATAGAGAGAAAGATGGAGAGAAGTGCGGGAGAAGGCAGGAGGGTTAGAGAAAGAGGGAGAAGTGTGTGAGCGAGAGGGAAAAAGAGGGAGAGAAAGAGGGAGAGAAGTGCGAGAGACAGCAGGAGGGATAAAATAAGAGGGAGGAGAGAGTGAGAGTGAGGGAAAGAGAGGGGGAGAGATAGAGAAATAGAAAGAAGGAGTGAGGGAGGGAGAGAAGTGAGAAAGTGCAGGAGGGATAGTGAAAAGGGGAGGAAAGAGTGAGAGAGAGGAAGAGAAAGAGAGAGAGGGAGGGAGAGAGGATAGAGAAAGAGGGAGGAGAGAGTGAGAGTGAGGGAAAGAGAGGGAGAGAGATGGAGAAATAGAGAGAGAGAGGGAGGGAGAGAGGTGCGGGAGACAGGATAGAGAAAGAGGGAGGAGAGAGAGTGTGAGAGAGAGAGAGAGAGGGAGGGAGGAGGAGAATCTCCCCTGTCCACGCGCTTCACACGCTCAAAGCCCAAACTTTAGTCAGCGGCTCTGTGGTGAAGGAGCGCAGCCTCCACACACACACATGCACACACACACACACACTCTCACACACACACACCATGCAGCAGCAGCGCAGGATGCTTGGACTCCTACATGTCGCCATCTTCTTATGGACGGCTTTCTGCGTCAAGGGTATGTAGACAAAACATTTATTTGTATTTTTGCTTCTTTATTTATTTATTTATTTACTTTCCCATGGATTCAGCAACACACAGACACCACTGGGGCTCCTGTGGGGCTGCTGCGCTGGTGACAGGACAACAGGGGGGACGTCTGAACGCACGAGCTTCATTTCGTCCACTTAACGGTCCTCAAAAATGAGGATGGCTCACACACACTTCTGTATGTATTTATCTGTTTTTGGGGACCTTAAGTCCCCATAATGACAGTGAGAAAACAGGCACCTGAAAGGGGTCCACATTCCTGTAATCATTGTAGAAAAAAGACCAAAAAATGCCAAAAGATGATCTTTTGGGTTTGTGGAGTCAAGGTTGGGGTCAGACAGGCACACACACTCGTACCGGGGTGCACAATGAGGACGTTAATACAAAGCAGCGTGTGTCTGTGTGTGCTTTTAGGAGTTTCCATCATGCTGTTAGCTGTCTCTCACATACCAACCTTTTAATCCCTGGGAAACATGTGGCGTCCTGGTTGAGTGTGTCCTGAGATGTTCTCCCTAAGCTGGTGGAGAACTGGAGCATCTAAAACAATAGAACCCCCCCAAACCCCCCCCAAAAAACCAGACAACAGGGGGCTTACTGTGGCAAGCTGCTGTTTTGTGTTGTCCCCGAAATGACTGGCGGTGCTGAATGTGTTAATACTTCAGTGTTGAAAGATCATTTATAGTGTATTAAATGGCCCACATCCTTTTTTTTTTACCACTTGTCAAATTTGTATTGTAAAAAGTCCTCATTAATTTTAAGACTCTTTTCCAACCTCTCTCCATTCTTTAAAAATGAGAATATGGATGAAATTAGAAGTTCCTTACAACTGATATATGTAAATGAAATCTATTCTTTGATATTTGTCAACTATCTTGGATTTGTGACATTGTTTCATGAAAAACAAATTCAGCTTTTGCCGCTAAGTTTCAATATACAGACTGAGGCATTGGTGTGTTTGAAAACTTTACATCAATATCTTTCACTGAATAAAAGCAAGGACAGTTACATAATCTATGATACTTTTGGATTCAAATACATTAACCGTCTATAATAATGTACAGATTCTGATTCACAGTTCTAGTGTAGGATAAACACTTACGTCATCCCAATCATTTACACTTTCGGATCAAAAACAGTTTTGTTTGATGTTAAAACTCTCTTTCAGACATCAGTAACATCTCTTTAGTCATCTGGCTCCTTTTACCACCACACGAGCAAAACTGTGACTCTGAAAGTTTCTCTAAAATGGAACATTTCACACCAAACTGCCCTATTTTTACATTTTATCAATTTAATTATGCAGAAATGTTTGTTTAATTGAAGGGGTTCTGGTTTAATTGTGTATATCTCTACTGTAGGCATTGTACAGTGGGTGTTCATTCATGCTAGATGCGACACTTGGCATTTAACTTCCAGGCATCGTCTCCTGCCAGTCTGTGTCTGTGACAGTGTGTGTGTGTGTGTGTGTGTGAGAGAGAGAGAGAGAGAGAGAGAGAGGCAGTGCTATTCATCATGTGCGGAGCTACCTGGAAGTGCACGCTAAGTGGAATAGGCAAGTGTCCATGGAATCACAAGGATACCCTGAATACTAACAGCACTTCAAGGTTGCACACAGTAAGAGCATATGTTCAGAAGTTCCAAGAGATATTTTGGGCAAACATGCATCAAGTACAAACTGGAATACCAGACCAAGCTTGGGCAAGCATGACTAATGGATTAGTGTTTAGTAGCACGCTACATGTAGTACTAACCCAGATCGCATTCGACCGACCTTAAACGTTTAAATGTGGTTGAAATAATGTCAGTTTATGAAAAAACATTCATTCAACATCAAAACAACTTAGAATACCAAATGTTTGAAATGGTGTCGTTAACTTACTATGGATTCAACATAGAAATATAAATAAAATTTGAGTCGTACGTCAAATCAAAGTTGGAATGACGTTGCTATTCCAACGTTGATTAGATTTGCAAAATCTAAACAAAATCCAACAGTTATCCAACACTGACACCTGACGCACCTGACGTTGATTCAACGCAGACTCCACGTTAAAATGCCAGCTGGGAATGTACTATAACTTGCGTGTTTTTATTTTTCAACTAAAATATATAGTCAACTTCATAATTATTGACACTCATAGCGTTTGTAGAATCTACGTTTTCCTAATTTACGTTTCAGTTTTTCCAATTTATTAGCTAATTGCTTTGTTAGATTTAATTTAATTTCATTCTATGTTTTAATGGTTTGGTTTCCGTACTGCACACCCCTCACTTTATAGTGTTAGCATTTTACTTTAGATAAAAATGACCTTGTAATAGCAACCAAATTTCAGTATTTCAGTAACAGCAACAGAACGTCTTATGCTCATAGCTGTCAGATATACTGAGAATCATATTTAATGAAACAGTGGACAAGTTTTTTTTGTTGTTGTTTGCTTTTTGGGTAGTTGTTTAGTTACAGCACCAGAACTTTCGTTCTTCAGGTCCTGGTCAGGCTTTTCTGTTTATTTATGGTTCCAAGAATCCTCTCGTCCAAGCCATTGATAATGTACAAACTCTGAACGTACTGAACATATTAATTATCTGAGCTCTAACTGCCTGAGACTGCTTAATGGGTGATTGTGGGCATTTCCCACCAAAGAAACTTTAGAGCATGACACAAATCAATATTTAATCATCTTTATTATATGCCTGCCTGTCTTCGGCTGCTCCACTGGTGTTTTGAAGTGATAAAGATCAATAAAGCGGAAAAATCACATCAGCAAAAATGCCGGCGCCCTCAGCCAAATCCACAAAGCACAAAGTATGCTCTAGTTACACAAATGCAACAGGGAAAGGAGAAGTTTCAAATCCAATTCAAAATAGCATCACCATAAAAAGTATGCTGAATTATATTAGGCTGAACTGACATAAAAAGCAACAAACTGACCTTGAGACCTTGACATTTTGAATAATCTCAAACACCTGCTGAGACTTGTCACATCATCTTGACAACTTTCAGATGTCAAGTCAATGATGAAAAGACTTTGAAGTTAGACCTGTCTTATTACATCTTGATATGTGGACTAGATTGGTGATATCAACTGGAAGAAAAGAACTTGACAGGATCTGCTAAACCATCTTGACATCATCTAGATGTTTCATCATTGATCAAAAGGTTATTAAATTGGACTGGTAGGACTTGAGGTTCCTAAATTTGAAATTAAATCTTGATTTGTGGGATAAACCAAACCTAATCTCACATTTATGGACATCTATAATATAATACCACCAAAGTATATTCCCTTGACTTTTTAAAACACAAATTGATTAGTTTTTTAAAATCTGCATATTACAGACAGTACAATAATCCTCTTAAATATAAAGTCAGTTAGAAACATGTGTAGGTCACCATGTGGTCTCTTGGGGAAGATCTAACCTGTCCAGATGAAGGAAAGGCCTGATGAAAAGCTAATGATTGAACTGATTGTCCAACTGTGCAGGGGAAAAACATTATTTTGTCCCTTTAAAGGACTGTGTTGCCAAAAAGAATGTTCTGCTCCCTATGCATATACATATGCACCCTAAACTACAACACAATTCATCAGCAAAGGCCACTTCATGAATCTCAAAGAGCAGAGATGCATGACACCTCACATATGTAGGACTGCATTAAATAACTTTAAATTCTTTAAATGTTTTTTGTTACGGCTTGATCCTACTTGGGTCACGAGTACCTGAAGTGCACTAAAGAAAAAAGAGGTAATATGAAGATCGAAGTTTGATTCATCGTCTCACAAGTGTAGTGATACTAAGTACCAAGAACCGTTAGTCTCTGGTGAGGGTGATGCTAAAACTGGGAGCTAAAAGCCTAAGTGCTGTTTGATTGGTGAGTTAAGGCAGTAGATCTGGAAAACCATCTGCTAGTCAAAAACCAGAGGGCAATGAATCAAAGGTGAATTAATCACTATTAATTAATTATTTTTATTACCTGGCTCACAAAAAGCATTTGAAGGTGAGGTTACAATCATGATATCTACAGAAACATATGCTGCGTGAACATCTCAGCTTTGGCTGAGTAGTAATAAACTGTTGCCACTTATTGGATAAACAAAATTGTTAAAAATGACGTTTGATTATGAAACCTAAACATTGTGTATTTTCAGGACAATTTTTAGAATGATTGAGTTTTCATCACAAGTGCCATAAACGTCTATGACCTAAAACTCCATTGCAAGTTATGAAGCAAACTTCAGATGACAAAGCTGATCAACCACACTTGGGGTGAGGAGAAAACAGGCGAATTTCATTTAAAAATTCCTTTAAGATTGCAGCGAAGCACCCTGGTGGTGCCCCTCGAGACTTAGGCCCATAGAGACACATCGCAAGGTTGACTGGTTGTTATTTGAGCTGAGATAGAAACCATGCGCTGTAGCCTTCGTTTAAAGGCTCCAAACTCAGAGTCATTGAGGTGTGGGGAGTTTTTCATCAGCATGGTGCAGCAATCTGACAGCCCAGAGGTCTGGTTTTAATACTGCTGCCTGTGAAATCCCCGGGTCGGCTTTCCTTTGGTCAGATTATATTTCACAGGTCCGGTCTCTTTTTTCCTAAACAGGAATGTTAACCTCATTGTCTAATGCACATATCCAAAGCTCAAACTTAAACACAAATCTTTATTGGACTCACGTTTGTAAGTCATGCAAATCAGGGTCAGCAGTTTGATGGACAGACCTCATTGAGTTGCGTTATAAAATATTCATGAGTCTGGAAGGATTTTGCTGTGCGAATGTTGATTCAGCTAAACATGAATGTGCTTTGACATAAATGCATGGAAAAATAAAATGGTTTCTAAATAGACCAGCTTGTGCCAAAGTTTGGGCACCCCTGGTCAAATAACAACTTGGGCCTGATTTTCATGGTCAGTTACGCATTGTCTGAAGTCAGAAGCGCAGTTGTCTTTGGGGGAGGGGCCAGCGCAAAGCGCTATAATTGCATCAGGAAAAATGAACGATGCGCTCACACAATATAGCAATGATGGGTTGCGCCAGTGACGAAAGCACGTTGCGCCATGTGCATTATTGAGTCCCTTTAGTTGTTTTTTAAGTGAAAGGAATCAGACATCCTCTACAACAGCGGCCCCCAATTAAAATTGTCAAGCGTTGACCGGTCCGCAGTGTTAAAAAGATTTGGGACCGCTGCTGTACAATACACTACTTAGTCAATGAATTTAACATTCATTCATTATCTGAACCCCTTATTATGGTCACAGCAGGTGCTGGAGAATATCCCAGCACTCATAGGGTGAAAGGTACAGAAACACATGTCACAGACAGGTCACCAGTCCATTTCATAGCAGGTTAGCTTTTCAGGTTCCGTCTCTTTGGACTGTAAGAGGAAACCAGAGAACCCAGAGGACAGGGGAGAACAGCAAACTCCTCACAGGGAGGACCCTCAGCCCTCAAGAGTCCAAACCTGTTACCTTTATGCTGGGAGGTGACAACATTATGTACAATTTATTGGGAATAATAAAAGCAAAGAATATGGACATAATTTATTTTATAAAATGCTAAGCTCAGGAAGGACATAACATTTGTATACAATTTCTATTTTATAATCTTACCATTTTAGGAAAAAAATGCTTTCTGTTCAAAAAACAGACGTTCCAGAAAAACAAAGATATTTGAAAAAATGAAAGAAGTCCTAGAAAAAGAAGGGCATGCTAGAAAAAGTAAAGAAAGACATTGAAAAAGAAAAATGTTCTAGAACATTCATTTACAAAGATGTTTTAATAAAGAATCAGTGAAAGATTTAGGGAACACATTCTTTAGGGAACACATTCTTCTTTCACTCCCCTTTTTGGCGACTGTATTTTTGTTTTAAAAATGAGCTACTTTAGATTCTTCCTGCTGAATGTGTGTTTACGAGATTACAGTGATGATAGCGATCAGCAGAAAAGTCGTGTGGTGTTCCGCAGTCTTGTTAAAAATGGCGCTCGAGGCCTTGTCTGTCTTATATTACTCGGAGATTAAAGTAGATGCAGCATCTATAAACACATACTTGATGTACACATCTTTCCAACTTACGTAACACGAGTATTTCGTCACCTTTAAAGCTGTGTTGATCTGGTCATTTGTAGCTAATACGGTCACAACTAGCCTTGATTCCAGATAGATTATACCAGTATAAACTGCTATGCTGCAGTTTGGTGTGGAATATGAGTACAGGTGCCACGATGGGTTATTCTGAGCTATGCAATATACCTCTAAAGGACCTTTTAAAAAAAAGAAATCTGTGACTGTGGAAAAACCCTTAAAATTAGGGCCCTTAGGGCTTCAATACCAGTATAAGTGTTCTCTATTGCAATTAATGTTATTTTTTTATACTGAATTATCATCCCAACATTATTTACAGAGATTAAAATTAGCAACAAAAAAATCAGCATAAAAAAATAAAATTAAGTTTTTGATAAACAATTCTTGTTACACTCTAGTCTAAATGGAGACATGGTGGAGTTCAAAGGGTTAAAACCATTTGTACAACTTCACAGCAAAGTATAGTAGCATTTGCATGCCATCAGATCTTTTTTTGATATTTCACCATTCATCACCACACTGGTTTCTCTCTGCTGTTTAGAGGTACTGGTAGCTTATGATTGACCTAATATGAATTTTTGTTGATTCCATCAAGCTCCAATCAGAACACATAATCAAACACTTTTGCAAAAATAGCAGAGTTAAATGATTCATAGAACTATAGCAACAGGTGGGTCAGATCTGATCTCTGGGTGCTGGTTCCACCAGGGGGCTGGTGGCTAAATGTCATTTTATTCTGTTCAGTTTCAGATCTGGGTGTCTAGCTGACAAGCCCCTGCCAGTATAAATTGTTTGTCTCCATCGCTGCTCAATTAAATGTTTTTGAAGAATGAGAACAGAACATAAATGACTCCAGTGCAAAACCAAAAGAGCAACATTATACACCAAACGTCTAAATTGTGGATAAATTAATGAAATGTGTGAGTTACATTTGTTTCATTTAAACCCTTTGCATGACTTTGTGTGACTTTGGGAAATTGTGGGGAGTTTGGTTGGCCAGTCAATTTTAAAATAACGCTCATGCAAGGATGCCTTGGCAGTGATTTCAGCATTTTTTCGAACACTTTGCCAATGTTCGCACCCTGCTCCTAGCTGTCACATCAGATCACAGTTTAACCCCTGACCTTAAAATTACCGCCGCCCACTCCATCCGCGAGCGGAGAAATGGAAAACGCCTAGATTACACCTCCCTTCAAAAGAGAGCGAGAGGATTTTGACAGCTGGTACAGCATATTCCATAGCTTTTAGTGCATGGAGTGGATAAGCTGAAGGGAATTTTGCACATGTTGAGTGTGAGAAAGCTGGATGTGGGCATTTTCCCTGAATCTGCAGCTGGTCATCACTGGGAGAAAAGTCATGTGGTCCAGTTCGGTGTAATATCAAAGAAGGATCTGATTACATGAATGTGCTTCTATACTTTGTTTTAACCATTTGAACACTCAACTGTGTCTCAATTTTGACACCTTTAGTTGTTTTTTTAAGTGAAAGGAATTAGACGTCCTCCACCACAGCGTTTCTCAAACGTATTTGTCCTGGGGCACTGTCATGTCAGGCTTTGGGGCATCAGGGCCCTGTATGTAAAAAAAAAATAAATACATTAAAAATGTGGAAAAAATATATAGATTTCTTGGTGCTTATATATAGGTATGGGTACTACATATATATATATATATATATATATATATATATATATATATATAT
>JBBKCR010046104.1:0-10992 GCA_037577295.1 Ladigesia roloffi
GCTTAGGCCTTGTTTTCCCATTGACTTCAATGGTACCTATTCTAGTCAATAAAATCCCAGAGGAAGGAGCTACACCCCTTTGGGATATGTATTCCCCAAGATCCCATCCTTATCTGTACCAAGTTTCAGACCTCTAGCACCTTTGGTTCTAAATTTGACAAAACTTGAAATTACGTAATTGTAAGGTTTTCTCCCTAACCAAACCTTTAAATTACAGAATTGTAAGTTTTTCTCCCTAACCAACCAACCTTGAAAATACAGAATTGTATGGTTTTCTTCCTAACCAACATAAAATAAAACAGAATCAGAAACAGATTAAGAATTTAAACAATTATCTTTAATCAATCAAAACCTAACTAATACACTAAATAAAAACACAACAATAATTTTGAAATTCACAACATATTTACAAACTATTAGAGTTTATAAATAACAATAATTTTAAACATATTTACATATTTACATTTCTATTTTCATATCTATTTATTTTTTTGTTACCTTTGCAATATTTTTACTAGTGACCTAAAATTATCAATAGTCATCCCCAGGACGAGGCACTCCTGTAACATATCCGGATTGCTTGTGAGGACCTCGTTCATCTACAAGTCAAAAACATAAACATGATGATTAGAACATTTTAAAATCTGCATTGGGGAAGTTTGAGAAAATGCCAGGTGGAAACACATGAATTAGAAACAGGTTTACCTTCTTGACTGTGATGGGCAGGTCCCACTGCCCCCGGAAAGCAATTCTGAGTTTACCCTTTAAGCTCTCAGGATACATGAACAACCGGCGTTTCTAAAATAGTGTGGAAAGGTAGTGCTGTTAGTTTGTAACACCTGTAGACTGAAATTACAGAGTAAATATTTTCGAGATTTGTACTTACAGCTGTCCTTTTGCCGGGCTCCTTTGGTAGTGACTGTAATGAGAAAAAATATATGAGAAAACTAAACCCTGCAAAAGAATGACAAATATAATTTCAATCGGTAACTTAAATGTAAATGTAAATGTAACTTACTTGGGCTTTTTTAGGGAGAGGGGAGCTCTCCTGCAAGAAAAAAAGTGAAACAGGTAAGCATATTGATCATATACATTGAGTGCTTCAATCCTATTCACTAATGCTGTGGATTATTTTAAATACCATGGCCACATGTTCCTCCTCTTCCTCTTGGGTCTCTTCGATCTCCAGCCCCAATGGCTCGCCTACAGCACTGCATTGAGGTGAGCCAATGCGACTGGATTCGGAGTGCGGGGAAGGGAAGGAGGGCCCAGGAATCTCCTCCTCCTCCTCCTCGCTGGTGCCCGAGGGCCCAGGCATGTCATCATCATCGCTCGACTCCAGCAGCAGAGGCATATCCTCTGACTCACTAGAGACCACCACACGCGTAGTGCGATGGCCTCTAGGTGCGACCTCCTCATCGCTGCTGGAGTCGAGGCGTGCTGTGCCTGGGTCCTCGGGCACGGCCAAAGCAGCGTCCATCTGGCGCCGCAGCTCGTGGGCCTCTATCACCGTGTCTTCTGCCACATAAAACCGGTCGGCGGTGGGCAGGGTGTGGCACATGGCCCGTGCCACCTTCTGCCTGTCCGCCGGCGTCATCTTTCTTTGTGTCTACAAAGGGCAAAATAAACAATGAGTACAATACACAGGACTGGTATAAAATAATGGGTAAAAAGTCACTTATCAATGTGGCCACACTGGAGCGTATGAGATTAATGGTAACATTGGGGACTCCGTGACGGGCCCATTCTTACGTTACGTAGGCCCCAATGTCCGAGCACACCTTCCCCAAATTGTTGAAAAAATAATTAGTAAGGTGTGCTCTGTACCCAGGCAGTGTGGGCCGAATCTGTGTAAACCTTTCCATCCACGAGTATTCCTTCTCAGTAAGGGCCAGTTTTGCCCTGCCGTAAGAGGCGGAAGTCTTGTGGTGCTTTGCCTGAGGTTCAAAACATTCAGAGAAAACATGACAGCTAAAAGGTAAACATCCATAAACAAAAAATATATGTGAAAATAATTAAGACACTTACGTTTATGACATACTCCTGGTTGATTCGGTCACAAAATGTGACCTCATCAACCAGGAGCTGGCAAAGTACACCTTTCCGGTGTCCAGAAATTGCAAACAGGGGCCTGTTTGCAGGATCCAAAGATAAGGCATCTGCAAGTAAATATGCAGTGACTTAGAAAACAGTTTTCTCAAAACTATGATTAAATGTTACCCATGATCGGCGTAGCCTGCTTACCAAGGAAGGTCGGAATGGAATTCACTGCCATCTGCTTGAAACTTAACATATGCCGGGCAGACAATATTTTACCTGTTAATAGAGAAAATGACCTGAGTTAATGGCGCAGAGGTCCTAGGGTTATATACTGTAATTCATGGTGTAGAACTTACCTCCTTTGGAGGCCCGGACCTCCTGACGGTGGGAAGCCAATTGCTTCCCCATGTCCTTGAGCTCCCTCTCAAGGGCTCTGTCCAATGACTGAACCCTCTTGGAGCTGATTCGGACAGACGTGCAGCCCTCCACCACGATAAATTTCAAAGATTTTCGCACATCCAAAACGTAGTGTCGACAGGTGGTTATCGCCATTTTTTCTTTTATACTTTTGACCCAGCTAAAATAAAAACAGAGTAATGTTCATAAAATAGTTCCAAAAAGAAATTCATGAAATTCATCTTACAAGATCTTCCTGATTTCAAAGGGTGTGCATTCAATAGACCTTGATATTCCTGATGTCTATTGGTGACATTAGGGGGTGTGCATGAAATGGACACTTACGCGATGGCTTCCTTTGTGTCATCAAGGTACTTAAGGTGGCTTGGGGGATCGGGCCCCTTGTTCATGAATCTTAAAAAAGCCATCACGTGTGTAACATTCTCTGCTTTTTTTTGTGGGGCAGGACCCCAATTCAATTGACTTAAAAAGTCCCAAGATTTGGTCTGAAATGATGAGAATAATGAAAGATGAAATGAAACACGTTAATGAAACTGCAAGAAGGTAGTGTACAGAAACAATATTGAGACGAAAAAGGCAACTTACCAATTTTTTCAAGTGGCTGCATGACAGATGATGTGCTTGATGATGTGGATGGTGCGCCCCGACCACCAGGAGCCTCCGAGTCCCTCCTTTTTCTCTTCCTGCTCTTTGCACACAGCTCATTGATTTTGGTCTGCAGGCCCTTCACTGTGGTCTCAATGTTCTTGATTTTTACTTTCTCTTTCTTCCCCTTCCTGAGCTCCCGCAACGCCTTATCAATGGCCACCGCCCTGGCCTCTGCCATGATTGGTTTCCGCTCGTCTTTCTGTGTTGCAAGAAATCAAATCTCAAGTACCGATATGAATACGCATGTGAACAATAGATAATCTCAGGCCCAGAACTTGAACATCAAGCACCAAAAAAGTGTATTTTACCTTAAGCAGGTGCACTTCACTCAAGTGCACGTCCAGGCATACGTATTCTTTGTGACATCCAGGGAAAGAGCACTGCAGTGGTCCGCTGAACCTGTTGAATATAAGTAATTATAAAAATTACATTTCTTACACTCTCCAACTTTGGGTTCAAGTACCCCCAATAGGTCCCCACCGCAATAAAAAAAAAAATTATCATTTTTAGACTCTGAAATCCGTTTTTTTTTTTTATTATTACCTTCCGCTGCCCTTTGCGAGCAGTAATTTCCGCTCATTCTTGTCCCTGATATCGTGGACATCCCTAAGGTGCTCTGCACCGTTTGCATAAGACGCCTTGCACATCGGGCAAAGTACTCTCCTAGGCTTAAATCATGAAAACAGACAATTAATCTCAGATTTTTACACTGTTGGAATAACATATGTACTCAGACCAGAAGAGCATAGCTTACCATTTCTCAGGTACAATATGTCTGTAACCCAGGTGAAAAAAAAGACATGATTAATTACATACATATATTTAATAATCCAGGAAAGGTTTCATTAAAACCAACAGCTTGGAACATTTATAGTCACACATTCCATCCATTTAGGGCAATCTCCAACTTGTTTGTCTATCAGTACATCTCAAAATGCGTTACAAATGCAGAACAACCAGAAATAAATAGAAATAAAACACACGCACGCTGTCAGCGTGTGTGTGTCAGCGCGCGCGTGTGTGTGCATAAAAATTCATTAAAAAGGAAAAGCAGGATAGGGGGGGCCGGGGACCCTCTCCGACATATCCAAAGCCCACGTTCCTAGCTCTTCGTCGGGCCACCCTCGAGATCGAAACATGGTCTTCTGGCACTCTTAGCCCGTCAGAGGGCATTTTTTTTCCAGGTTTCAAACGGAGGTCCGTAACCGAAGGTCGTAGAGTGGCGAAACTCGGCGAGCGGAAGGCGCAGGGGCGGCCGATTTTTGTGTCGATGGGCGCTACGGTGTAGCCGCGGCGCCCCCTAGAATTAGCAGATTTCACCGAGTTTGAAACGTCGCCGTGCCGTCCGCGAACGCCCAATTGGGCCGAAACTCGGGATTTTGACTCGCCTCTCCGGGTCCTTCGACATAAGTCGGAGCTGGACCCGTAGCTTTTTCGGAAGTTTGCGAACTCGCACCTCGACCACAAGGGGGCGCCGCATCGTCGCCAAACTCCAGAGGCCATAAGGGCCTCGTGGACCGAGACCGTGGTCTAAATTTGGGGTCGATAGCTAATACGGTCGGCCCGTGGCGCCCCCCCCGAATATGTCGATTTTCATGCTTTCGGGGCGTAGCCGCACCGGCCGCGAAGGCTCGTTCGGGCCGAAACTCCGGATTCCGACTCGCCTCTCCGGGTCCTTTGAGATAAGTCGGAGCCGGACCCGTAGCTTTTTCGGAAGTTTGCGAACTCTCACCTTGACCACTAGGGGGCGCCGCACCACCACCAAACTCCAGAGGCAATAAGGGCCCCGCGGCCCGAGGCCGTGTTCCAAATTTTTGGTCGATAGCTGCCCCGGATAGTGCGAGTCTGTGAAACGGCACCTCGACCACTAGGGGGCGCCGCACCGCCACCAAACTCCAGGGGCAATTAGGGCCCCCCGGCCTCAGGCCGTGGTCCGAATTTGGGGTTGATGGCTGCTTCGGTAGGCCCGCGGCAGCCCCTGGAATGTCATGGCGAGATACGCCCTGCGAAGGGGGTGGGGCATGTTTTTGGGGTGAGGGGACCACTATACCACGCCCTGAGGGTGGTACACTAAAAAAAAAAAAAAAACACCTTAAAAATGCGTAATTGTACCCCTAGACTGCTTGCCCTATAGCGCCGCCTGGGTTCAGAACGGCCGTGGGGAGGTTAGGGTTTCGCCCTAGCAGCGTTTTTTGGCCAAACATAAAATTATGTAATGTACAGAATTGTCTATGGGAAAATGCTATATAATACGCAATGTCATGGTCTGCGAAGGCTTCGCAGCCGATGACATTGACAATCTGTAAGATTTTGTTAAGAGCGTCAGAAAAAATAGGCAAAATTACGCAATATCGAGCTGTAAATTATGATATTTTGAGGTGCCCACCCTAACCCTCACCCACACCCTAACACTAACCCTAATTAAGGAAAGTAAGGGAAATTTAGGGCCCTGAACTAGAAATCGGCTTAAAATCCTAGATTTTATCGGACCTTGCAATTCCAGCATAAAACCACTTGGGGGTGTCAAGCTCCACATTTTTAGTGAACTACAAGTACTAGTTGAAATTCTTGAATTTTTTTATTTTTATAAGGTACAGGTTTGAAATTGGAAACACAGGCACCTGGAAATTTGATATCACTTGATGCTAATCTCCTCCCACAAACCTTTAATACATGACCTTAATTAGTGGGAAATATGCGAATGAAAATGCCTCTGTTTTCTAGGAGCAAATCCGGTATTTTGAGGGTGAAATATGGGCTTAGTTAGGGACTGTGACTACTCCTGTTTAAGAACCAAAGATGCTACAGCTTTAAAAATGTATCCATAGAAGAACAGGGGTATGTGGAATACATCTCCCAAAGCTCTTGGATGCATGGGTGGGTTAGCTCATGGGTGCAACTTATTTCAGACAGCCTGGGGTGGTGACTTGGGATCCCAAGTTTCAGAATTATTGTGCTTTCCTAGCTCGCATGGTGGCCCTTCAAAAGTGACAATTTGCATATTTGGACATAAAATATAAAAAGAACGTTGTAATACAAAATGTTATCATAATTTAGGCAAAAATCCAGAATTTCTAGGTGAAAAGCCGGATTTACTACTCTTATTTAAGAACCAAAAATGCTACAGCATTGAAAATGTATCCATAGAAGCACAGGGGTATGTGGAATACATATCCCAAAGCTCATGGGTGTAACGCTTCCCCTGGTTTTTAACCACTTCTTACGTACTAGAAAACCTCTCATTCTCAGTAGGCCAAAAAATGCACTATTCACCAGGCTCCAGAAAAGGAACAAAAGAGGCTGGAGACCATATATGCATGAGACCATGTCGGATACATGTCCAGAAGATGAGGGGCCTGGGTCTTTGGGGGAGGCCAGTTATGGGCTTGAAACATGGAGATTTTTCCTTAAAAAGCCAGAATTGTAAGGGACCGGCTCTAACTTATGTCGGACAGCCTGGGGAGGCGACTTGGGATCCCAAGTTTCAGCATGATTGTGCTTTCCTAGCTCGCATGGTGGCCCTTCAAAAGTGACAAGATTTCCTTAAAAAGCCATAATTCTGAGGGAGCAAGACAATTTTCTTAAAAATCCAAGTTTGTTAGGGCTACATTTACAAAATTAAAAGGGGTAGAGCTTGCTGTTCTAGACTGTTCAAAGTTTACTGAGTAGTCAAAAGCTGTGTGTGCGTGTCTGTGTGTCTCATGTAAAACAGAATCAGAAACAGATTTAGAATTAATAAAACTTTTTAATAAAGAACAATAAACAAACACTTTTACTAGTACTACTAAATAAGAACATTCTAACTATTATATGTTTGTGTGTGTGTGTGTGTGTCTGTCACGATTGAAGGCGCAAATCTCCGACCGCGATTTACCTCGGGGTACCTCAGGCAGGTAGTGAAGGACAAGGAAACCAGGATCCATGAGTAAAAAACAAAACAAAAACAGAAAGTCACGGCACGGTGGCTGGCAGGAGTATAACATAAACGTAGCAAAAACTGGAACAGACACGGGGAAGTGAGGCAATTGCAAGATAGGGAATAACTGAACTAAACCTGACTTAAATACAGAAACCCAACAAGATAATAACGAAACCTAAATAAGAAATAGGTGCAGATGAGTGACAGGTAGAGCCAACAAGTGAGGGTACAGATGGACACAACCAAAACAAGAACGAATATCAAAATAAAAGTCCTTTAAACAGAAACAGAAAAATAACCAAAACGCAGTGGCTCTAACCAGCCACTGACCGAACCGTTACAGTGTCCCATAAAACAATCATATTTGCAATTTTTATAACAATAAACATTTTTTACTGTCTACTATTACTATTATAAAAAATAAGAACGTTACTTACAATATACAATATAACAATGATATGTATGTCTGTGTGTGTGTGTGTGTGTGTGAGAGTGAATCGTCAGATCTATTGCCAAGCACTTGTTTTGAAGGGATGTGTCTTTCTTTAGGACTTCGTTCATCTACAGGTCAAAAATATACAGAGAGTGCATTTTTACTTTGAGAGTGATAGTTTGAGAAAAGGCCAGTTCAAAACATATGAAATAGAAACAGATTTACCATTGAGACTGTGATGGTGTCCTGCCAGACATCCTAAAATGCGTCACGAATATGTTGTTTTAGCTCTTCTGAATAATTGAAGAGTCTTCTTCTCCAAAATACAGTGTAAAGTTAGTAGTGTTAATTTAACACTGAGCATAAAAGTGTTAAGACTGTAGTATAAAAATAATAGAGTAAATCTTTTTTTTATTTTACTTACAGCTTTGGTGCCGGTGAAATGCCTCGTCCTGCTCATTCAGTTCTTTTTCTGTGTCCTGGGTGAGATCAGTTGTGATCGCACCCTCATCCTCTTCTTCCACTCACTCTTCCTCTCCCTCTTCCTCTCCCTTTTCTGTCTTATTTGGAAGGGGCACAAATTTTTGTTTACATTATTGTGGTATGTTGTGTATGACATTTTGTAAAAGGTCCCTTTTCGCATGGGCCTCCCCAACACTGTCTTCAGCGATGTAAAAACGGTCTGCGGTCTCCACTGAGTGGCACATGGCCTTGGCAACCTTTGTCCGCCCATCCTCACTCAGATATCTTTGAGCCTAGAAAGGATGTGTGGTTAGGGCATTACAACATTGTCCTTAACAAGTGCCAGTGACTCAAGGCACTTCCAATACCTAATTAACTGTGGAAACATAAAACTCCTTTCAATAAACTTTGAGTGGGATCCATCTTCATAACAGGCATCCCAACCACAGAACTAGACAAATAAGGAAAAATAAAGGCACTTACCAATGTGGCCACACTGGACCTAATATCAGTTATGGTGACACCCGAGACACCTTGCTCTTCAAATACATCTGAAATGAATTCACCGATCTTTTCTGACTTCTTTCCAGATTGATTAAAAAAGAAAGTAGTGACATCAGGGTTGTACCCAGGGAGAAATGGCCTGATGTCTCTAAAAGCTGTCAACCAGCCATATTCCTCCTGGCTGAGGGCCAGCTTGGCCCTACCGCAGGTTGACAATGTTTTGTGATATTTGGCCTATGGTTGGAACACATTCAGACAGATTCAGAGAAAACATGGCAGCTAAAATGTAAATATCCATATACATAAACAATATTTGAATTATAAAAATTAAGTATTTCTCATTGATGACCTCGTCAATCAGTAGACTGCTTATTACACATTCCCGGTGTCCCGAGATTACATACATGTAACCGCATAACATTCCAATGGTCTTCTTGAAAACATTGCTGTTTTTCGGGTCGTTTTTTTTGCTGCAAGGAATTATCCAGTGCCATAGAAAACTGTTTTCTCAAATATGATGGAATGTTATCCACCTTCAACCTAGCCTATTTACAAAGACACTGTGGCAGTTTTTCACAGTGGGCTGTTTAAAATAATTTAGCTGCTCACATGAGAGCAGCTTTTCTGTAAATATATATGTAAACACTGAGTTAATGACTCAGAGTTTAGGGTTAAATACTTTAATTCATGGTGCTCTATACTTGCGTCCTTTCCCTGATCGGACTTCCTGCCGATGTGTGGACACCTCCTTTGACAGGTCCAAAAGCTCCCTGTGCAGGGTCCTTTCCAAGGAGGCCAGGCTTTTGTTTGATAGCCTGACCTGGGAGCTTCCTTCCTGCAGGATGTGCTTGAGGAAATTTCTAATGTCAAAGAGGTAATGCCTACACGTTGTGACCACCATTTTCTGTCTGAGTTGAGCGATCCAACTAAAATGAATCATTATTAAAATCGTAATTTTCCAACAAAACATTAATTCAATGCCATTTTATTAATTTATAGTGTCACTAACAACAGACATTGTCTCCAAGTGCTTTACCTAGCCCAAGGCCTGGTGAATTTTGGCACATTTTTCAATTAATTACTGTAAGCAATGTAAAGTCGGACGGAAAAAGGTATTCCTTAAAATGCCAGAATTGTAAGGGTGACGATTAGGGGTCTTAAAATGCCGGAATTGTGAGGGTGACAATTCCTGAATTGTAAGGATGACATGTCGGGGTCTGTATGAATTTCATTTGACACGTACTCAATCACATTTTGCTGGTTGTCTAAAAAGCACAGATGCACAGGGGGTGGCGTTTCTCTCCCCCACACGTGTTTTAAACCCCTTACGTGACTCAAACTTGCCCGACATTCGCTTTTTTTTTTGTTGAGGGGGTTGGACCCCAGCTGTAGATGTAGATGAGTTTACCTGCAACGATGAGATTGTTAAAAGGTGAAATGAAAAAATGTTAATGAAATTGCAAGAAGTTAGTGTATAGAAAGAATATTGAGACTAATTAAAATAAATTAAACTTGCGTGATCAGGGACGCATTGAAGACATTTCTCCCTGCCTTCTTTTCAGCAGCTTTAAAACCACTTGTTTGATATCGGCAATAGAGACCTTATTTTTGGATTTGTATTTTAGAAGCTTTTAGATTGTGTTTAAATTTTTTTGTTGTACTTTCATTTAGATATATAACTACTTACATGTACTTATTTCTATACTTTGTGTCTCAGAAAATTATATTTTTTCTACTTAAAATCTATTTATGTCTATAATGTTTGCACAGTCAAAAGGAGCGGTTCAGGATACATTTCACTGCGTGTTGTACCTGCATGACCATGCATGTGACAAAGAAAGAATTTTGAATGGTGCCAACAACGATTTCAGTTGTCTCAGGGCTCTTGACAGGGCCCAGAGCCTGAACCCCCAACAGCAAGCACAAAATTATTGGATTTTACCAGGAGCAAGTGTATATAGTCAGGTGGCGTTCTAGCCGGACATACTCCTTTTTGACATCCAGGAAAAGGGCAGCGAAGTGGCCCCGCAAAACTTTTGACCAAATGAAATGAAATTACATTTCTTACATTCCACCTTTGGTTATCCTACCCACTAGGTCACCTACTCACTAGGTCACCACCACCATAAAAATTTTAAAAAGTATCATCTTTAGACTCTGAAAAAAAAAAAACTGATTACCTTTTACTTCCCTGGGCCAAGAACAGGCATCGTTCTGCACTGGATGAGATGCCATGTACTTCTCTGATGTGCTATGTGCAGTTGGCGTACATGGCTTGGCAGTTAGGGCACCTAACTTTTTTTGGCTTAAAGTCATGAAAAGAGACAATAAATTTGAAATTTTACACTGTTCAAGTAACATATGTATTCAGACCAGAGGAGCTTAGCTTACCATCTTCACAGGTGTGTGTGAATCCTGGTGAAAAAAAATAGGACTGAAAGTTAATATGGCAAACTTTTCACATGATATGCGAATATGCAAATTACACACAGACAGTGGGGCAAAAAAGTATTTAGTCAGCCACTGATTGTGCAAGTTCTCCCACTTAAAATGATGGCAGAGGTCAGTA
>JBBKCR010046115.1:0-10992 GCA_037577295.1 Ladigesia roloffi
AGAAAACAAAGTCACCTTCGACTTAGATGCCCTGGGGGTAAGCAAATAAACATCAAATTTTCATTTTTGGGTGAACTGTCGCTTTAATCCCATTTTAACCAGAATCCCATTTTAGTCATAACCCCCAGCCAAAGGCTTGCTTTTACTCTTTGTGGTATTTTACTCTTAAAAGTATCATTTCTAGATCCCGATAAAAATTATAATTAAAATTAAACATGTACAAAATACCAAACCTGCAACACTATTTGTACGTTTTTTATCTGTGCATTCACTGGTTCATTCTGTGGGATTTTCGATGCGGCCTAGGGGTTCTCCTTCCCAGTCCAGAGACGCATTCCTCATTTTGCTCTCCTTTGGTTCCTGCAGGCTGCTTAATGATTTAAGATATAGAAGAAATTAAATACATATAAGAGAAAATAGACATTCTTAGTCTAAACATCAAACAGACTTGACAGGGAATCCAATAGCAGTGCTTAACAAATGGCAGTCCATGCACAATCCTTCCTACTCATTCATGATCAGGTGATGGGGAAGTCACTCTATTTACTAAAAACAAAATCTCTAATTCTAATCCCCAACTCTAACTCTACCTCTAATTCTAGCCTTAGTCTAATCCTAATCTCTAATCTTAAAACAAACCCTACCCGATCCTAAGCCTAACTTAACCCTAATCCTAGTCTTAACTTCAACCCTATGGCCAATATTAAACTTAGCCTCTACCCTTAACCAAAACGAAAGTCTAAACAAACCTAGTCCTGCACTTACTGTAAACCTAAATCTAACCCTAAATCTAACTATAACCCTAACCTTAAATCCTAACTCTAATCCAAACCTAAGCCTAAACCTAAGCCTAAACCTATCCTAAATCCTAACTGATCCATACTTTATATAAAAAAATATAAAAAATTGTATAAAAACTGTCAGTTTAGGGGGAAATTGGCCGGAACTCAATCGAGAAGTCGGGAGTGACTGCCTCAGCACTGTGGAGGGTCAAATTCCCACTCACCCCAAAGTCCAAAGGTACAGAAAAGAAATTAAAAGAAATAAAATGGAAAGAAAACGAGAATCAAAGAAAATATAAAGACTGAGCAGCCTGAATTCCAACAAAGAGTCAGGCAGTGGTGTATTCTAGTAAACAGTCTGGGATATCACAGGCAGAGGGTATGGGTGAATGAATGAATGCATGGACCAGACACCTCCACACTGACCTTTCAAGTTCATCTGATTATGAGCGAGGCCGCTCTTACAGACATGTGGACGATCTGCTCTGTTCTGAAGCCCGGCCCTCTGCAGCGGAAATTAGACTCGACACCCCATTAGAGGAGCCGGAGAGGGCATGGTGATGATGGTGGATGTATTAAGCCACTTGATTGCAACCCAAAACCCTTCAAGCTTATGTAAGCGCCATCCATCTGGGGTGTAATTTGGCTCCCAGAGTGACAGGCGCAGTGATGAGGGACAAATGGTCAAAGCAGGGTCATGGTAAGCTATTGGTGAACCTGAAACAAAAGAATTCTCTCATTGTTACAGCAGTGTTCTGGCCTGATGAAGTGAGGCAGCATGCTGAGAGCATGTTCCTAGAGTCCTCTGGACTATTCGTTACCACACTGCACTGTATCAGCCACTAATTTATGGAGCTGCTACTGTACATGTTGACAGATGCAGGATGCAGTCCTGAGTTCAGGAGAGGGAGGGGTGTTTGGACAGCATGACTGAATGTGTTTTTCTGCTCCTGGTGGAGATGTGTGTGTGTGTGTGTGTGTTGACCTGACTGTACAGTAGGTAGAGCCATACATGATGAACGGTAGCTGACAAGTCCATCTGCTTTTGAGTGTTTTGCACCTGTGCGGATGTGTTCTAATTCGCTACCGCCTTTAAATAGCCCTTAATCTCTCAGTCAGTTAGTTTTACTGCTGGGGGGCTCAGGGGGCTCTAAAATAATGTTGGAATGGCGAGTAAAACGTATGCCCCTCGTCTACGGACACACTTGTGACCCCCAAATTACTCTGAAACCCACTTTTACAAGATCCCCCTTCAGCATAACACTGTATAATGCCCCGACTAACCATCGACTTCTAAATGTACAGAGAAATTACACTTAATTAAAGTTATGGATACTCTGTCAAAATTGTCCTGAGACCCTCGATCGGGTGTCTTTTTATATCTAAATGTTTTTGGAGATGTTTTTATATTGGAAGTGTTTTTTAAAAAGTCCAACTAGGGACTAAAATTGAATTAAAATCCATTTTAATACATAATCTAGCACATATTCAGCTTTACATGCTGAATGAAAAATATTTGTTAAATACTTCAGAATTAAAATACAAAATTTAATGAGCGCATATATTCTAGATTTTTTGTTCTGCGGGTTGGAGAAAACTTAATTTGTGGAAAACAACCTG
Source organism: Ladigesia roloffi (assembly GCA_037577295.1). NCBI lineage: Eukaryota > Metazoa > Chordata > Actinopteri > Characiformes > Alestidae > Ladigesia > Ladigesia roloffi. Next base: position 2,403 of record JBBKCR010046115.1, read on the forward strand.
AATGAGCATCAGAACTGTGCTATTCTGTGGGATCTCAGGTAATGGGCTTAGAATAAAAGTTGTCAAAGGGAATAGATATTTTTGGAGAGCCTTGGTAGATTGTACAGAAAATTCTGCTATTTGTGGGTGGAGCTAAGCTGTTGTTATGATTCCTAAATATGATAATATAAATGTATATAAAACATTACATTAACACATGTAGAAATCTAAAATGTTTTGATTTTAGTATTCCAACAATACAGAAAACAGTTTAAAAGACAACATTAAGAATGATCAACATGACCGGTAATGGTAACACAATCCTATGATGTTACTGAAAAAACATCAGTTTGTCAATCACCTGACTTCTGCCATGACGTGTTTACAGCACGGTTGTGTCCGTTAGAGAAAATAGCAGCTCAAGGCAAAAGAATGAATGATTGCTGCACTACTGTTCTAAGGTTCGGAACCAAGTTGCTTGTTTCCAGTAATATAAAGCTGGATTTATTACTGATATGAAAAGAAATATGATTAAATTAGTTCACCCTCCTTGCCACTGAGGCAGCTATGGATTGTGCTTCCTGCACTATAGCACTAATTAAGGACTCAATGCACAAAGTATGTTTGTGAAGTATTGTGTTTCATAGCGTGGACAGTGGTCAAAGCCTTCTGGTATGATTGTTGCCAGCTGTTTTGTATTTTTGTATTTCTAATTGTTCTTGCAGGTTCTAGATCAAGTCTCTTGTCTTGCCTTCACATTGTTCTTTGCTCTCCATTAAATGTGCTGAAGACTGCTGGCATAATTTACCTCTGTAATCACAGTTTCTCTTTGACGATTTTTTCCTTGTATTTCATTTCGATCTCTTTATTGTCTCTTTATGCGAATATAGTAGTTCAATGCATTTAATTGTATTATTTTACATGATAATGTAAATATATTAATATATATATATATATATATATATATTAATGTATATGTATGTATTTATTTAAACCAGTTTTTGAAGAACTTGTGAGCAAATGATTATTTAATATCTGTCAAAATATTTGCGAGACTGAATAAAACAGCTATGAGGATTTTACATTTGATGATTTTATACTGTAATCGTGTTTATATAGTACATATAGTAAAATATAAAGATTAGTGATTTCAGATCTGGATTGTGTACAGTTTGATTGCATATGTGTGTGTTTGTTGAGTGTCCCTGTAGATATAAAGCCTCTAATAGTCAACTATTCCACATTGTACAGTGTAAAACTATTCAGAGGCTAAGGTCCCAATCAGTACCACAGCTGTCATTTGTCAGTGTGAGCATTGCGAGTGTGTGAGGCAGCGAGTAGGAGTGAGGCCAACGCCTCCTAAAGCCCCCTTAGAGAGAACTCGGCAGCCTGCTAATCCTCATAGAGCCCCTAGAGGAGAAATAAACAGCGAACTCCAGTGCACTGGTGGCAGCAGTAGTGGGGCAGACTGGGTCCAAAGCTGACTGTCTAAAAACACACTAAAAATTCAGCTGCTTACACCACCAGTCGGAGCAGGTGTGGTCTGGGGGTGGGGGTTAGCTCCACTGCACTTGATTCTGGGATGAGGGGGTCCATAAAGTAAGTATCTGGACCAGCTGACGAGGCCTGGTCAAACGGTCCCGCCACATGGCACCACTGATCCGAATTAGAAAGCATGTGTGTGAGCCTCTTTCTTCACGGGCAAAGCTGTTGTGTGGGAGTCCACATCAAAGCACCGGGCAAAATGCAAAGAGCAAACACTGAACGTTAGCACGGGAGATGAAAGTGACGCAGGGATCAAACCCGCACACTGGCCACGACTTTCCGAGCCTTTTCCCACTGCAGCTTCACACATGGAGCTTAGCGCTGGGTGCCCCCGGCAACAACTGCTGCAGTGTTGGTATGCATGTTTGAAAGGTCAGTGACTCATAAACACTGACCAGGCTCTCTGCAACTGAAGCTCTTTATGTCTTATTTTACTCATTTTATAGTTTCAGACTTCTTTGCTGTTTGCTCAGTGCTAACCACCTGACATTTCCATATTCCTAAGGGATACACACGGAAAGTCGTTTGTACAGTGCATCCACAAAGACTTTCTCAACGTCGGGCTTCAATTAACATTTAAAATCAAAACATCCTGATCGCCATGCAGAGTATGAATCACAGAGGTGCTCGCACAGCAATCCTGAAATCATGGGTTCGGTTCCCAAGCCTGCTAAGCACTTCTGAGGTGCATTGATATATTACAAACAGCCATGGAAAAAAGAAACTACATCATTTTTTATAGTTAATGCTTTTGTAAATTGTGGAAGTGTGTCGGTGTAAAATGTGCAAGTCACTATTGTTTTACATGATTGTCCGTATTTGATTTAATACTCCAAACAAAATAGTTTAAATAGTACATTAAAATGATTTATTATATCTTAGAAATGTCAAACTACACAACAATATTAATATCTTAGCAGTGTGTGTGTGTGTGTGTGTGTGTGTGTGTGTGAGTGACACTGTTTCCTCCATCAGAAACTGAATTATGAGTGAAGATGCTGGAATACAGACCATAGAAAAGATGCTCTACACACAATACTGCACTCACAACTGATATTAAGTCATTCCTTGTTTTTTACACACACACTGCAATAGTTCAGAAAACCATTTCTCGGACACACACACACACACACACACACAAACGCACACAAACACACACACACACACACATACTGTTGCAAGCTGTGTATGTTATGTGTGATTATGTCAGATTTCTGCTGTGTGTGAGGTCGTGAAAGATGGAAAGTCATGCCTGATGCGGTCGGATCATGAAGGACACATTGTTTGGAGTGGTGGCTCTGCCTGCGCTCCTCTCTGGATTTGCATGGATTATTTCGTGTCGGGTTTAAGCCCTTAATTCAAATCTGAGGTGCGAAACCTTTGCTCACACAGGTAACGCGCAAACAGAGAGTTTGCATTATATAGCGGCAAAAATTTCCCACAATAAAACAACCAAACAACACTACTTTTATGAAGATCACACATGTGAGTGTGTGTGAGGTGAGGTTTGGTAGAGACTTGTTTACAGCAGGAACACACGCATCACAAGAGTGCCAGCAGTGACTTCTGTCTCTATCTCTGGTGAGCTGTGTTACGGAGACAGAGAATAAAGAGGCTTCTGTGCAGGAACATCCAGACACACACACACACACACAGTCACACACACACGCATCTTGTCTGCTCTGATATCACAATCAGAGGGCCACAGCTGCAAGGCTGTACTTCGTACTGTGTGGGCAACACACACACACACACACACACACGCACACACACACACACACAAACACACAGCTGCATGTGTTGTTTTTCTACTGTGGCGAGTCTGGTGGAGTGTGTGGGGGTCTGTTCTCTCCTCGCTCTGCCTGACAGCTCCATATAACGCCGGCTTGAAAAGCAGTGCTTTTGTTAAGAGGGCCACTGACAAGAAAATACAGCGTCTTTATTTAATGTCATTGCACGGTGATGCATAATGCAGCATGTCTTCAGCGGAGCCTCGATTCATTCAAACCACGGCATCTCAAACAACATGTGACCATCGTTGAAATTCTGGGTGTCTCAGGGCGCAGGGTTTGTTAAATATTCAGCATCTCAAATTATTGCTGCCGTTTTGACGTACATCTATAAATCTGAATGCAGTTACACACTGTTGAACACCCTCAGCCACATAATGTTTGCTGATTTTCTAAACAGCTTCCACAAAGAACCATCTTAAACAAGACATTACTTCAGCAAATTCTAGTGCAAAGTCTATTTCATTACATTTTACAAATTGAAAATATTTAGAAAATACATGTCCAATAAATTTTGCACAAGTAACATTGTTTGTTTTATTTTCTTTCCTTAACTGGGTTTTCACTAATAAACAAAACATTCAATTTGACCAGGGTATAGTAACAATGTGTTGCAAATTGTCAATGAATTAAGGAGATAAATGAAAAAGAATAAATAAAAATAGTTTGCTACAATAAAATCCTTCCCAATATTTACCTGAGGACTGTTCTACAGCCTCAAATGCAATAACATTTGATGTCTCAACATGCATAAAAGAGAGGCCAATCCTGGGGTATACGGGCGCGAGGCAGTAACTCACCCGGGTCGGGGTGCAAGCCTACAGCAGGGAACACACACACGGTAAATTCAGAATCCTCCGTTACATGTGTTTGGACTGTGGGAGAAACCCAGAGACCCCGGAGGAAACACGTACCACCATGAGGAGAACATGCAAACTACACACACACACATACACAGACACATACACTTGAGGCTATGACCTGAACTTGACCCTCAACCCCACAGGTGTGAGGCAACAGTGCTACCCACTGCGCCACCATGAGGCCACATAAAGCTTCTATTCTACAAAGGTTTAAATCCATTAATTTATATACAAAATATATATAAGCCATTTGGGATCCAATTAGGAAGTGTTGCTTTTTAAGCGCAAAAGACTGAAGAGCAAAGGAGGTGTTATCAAGAAGACTATCACCTGCAGGCACGTTATACAGCATGCTCTTTGTAAAGGAAGGGTAGTGTCGTGGGGAAAACACCTTGATGGAAATAGATGTATGGAACAGCTTGGTGCTGAAATGCCAAGTAAACAAGGTAGTTTTGCATTCCTATCAGACCTGTAGGGTTTCATTTTAACAGTAGGGTTATAAAACGGAAAACACATTTAAAAGACACTGGTGCTGTGGTGCAGTAGGGCTAAATTTAGAGCACTTAGATAATAAAGGTTTAAACAATGCAGTGGGTGGATAGAAGGAGATTTCCTATAATGTATTTTTTTCCCTAAAAGTAGGTGTTTAGGTGCCTTTAATTTGAATTTTGTTACTTAATAATTGCATATAATTGAGAAGCTGATGTATTTGATCTCATGAAGAGAGAGGGGTAGTCTAGTAGTAATTGTTATTAGTTATTTTAAGCTTAAAATCTATATGTGTAATCTACTTTATAGGTCTGAAATGTATGAGCAATGATCACTGAGCTGTTGATGTAACAGACTGGCCTGTAGGGTCATACCAGTGTGAGCGATGTGGTCTGTGGTCTGCATTCATTTTTATTCATTTAAGAGCAAGATAAAAGAAATAATGCAATTAACAATAAAAATGTCCTAATTGTACCAAATAATAATAATATTTACTTTGAACACAATTATGTTGAGGTTAGGTCATTTTTAATCTAACTATGCCAAAGAACAAACAAGATTAAAAGATCAATGTTACAAGCTAGCCAGACATAACCAAGTAATTAATATATTAATGAGTGACATTGAGTTTTATGGCCTCGTAACGTAGCAACTTGTGCACACATCCCTTCCAAACATCTGTATTACAGCGATAAAGCACCTCCTGATTACAGCTTTGACTGTAAACTCAGGATGGGAGTTGAGCAATAATGCTTATCAAAGAAATAGTGGCCATAAACACATTTCCAGAATACGAGCACCATAACTGGCTTCTCTCAAGCCCTTCAGAATGAAATAAAGGTTTTACACGAGTAGGCTTAAATGAAGTATGTAGATAGATTATTAGCATTATTCAAAACAAACACATCAAAATAAAAATGCGTTTATTTAAGTATTTTATTTTGGGCAACAATGCCAGAAACTTGTAAATTTGTATTTATGATCCGAGTTTTGCAGTGAAAACATCCATATTTTCCAGACATTAAGACAGAAAGAAAGAAAGAAAGAATGGAAGAACAAAAGAAAGAATAGTGAAATAAAGAAAAGAAAAAGAAAGAAAGAAAGAAAGATTCAAAGCAATTGATATCTTTCACATAGAGCACTCCTATCAGCTAAACTGAAATAGCATAAAGTTTTTTATTTAAAATCAATTCTTGTAACTGCAACACTCCCATCTCTATTATCCATGAGGCCCTTCTGCCTGTGCTGATGCCAGGCTGGTGGATCTTCTGAGAGCTTTCTGCAGCGTTGCTGGCCTGACTAGCCTGTGTCAGTGCCGCGAGGACCCTGGAATGTGTGTGTCTTTGATCAGCGGATTATAGTTTCATCATTAGGGCCGGGCCTGGCTCCTTCATTCTTCCCCTCTTCTGATCCACAGGAGCTCCTCAGATCTTAAACACCCTCTCCACGTCTCTCTTGCAGGACGGCCAGATCCTATCATGCCTGTGCTGAGATTTTGGCTCGGACTCAAACCAAACCATGTAACTTTACACCTGCTCTGACACAGCCAAATTAGCCCACTTCCTGGGAGGCTGAGCTGCGGACATCTTTCCAAATTAAATGTAGATGGCTTCATGGGCTGCTGTCTGCAAAGGAGTACTATTTCTGAAACTTTATGAATATGGCTGGATGAGTTACAATAAACCAACTGATACCATCAGACAGGGAAAAAATGAAAAGTGCAAAAAAACAGGAAAAAAAACCCGAAGGAGAACCCCAGAGTGAGCCAATATTTGAGTTTGCCAACAATCTCCTACCGTCTTGAGGGGATGTTTCATAAGCTTTAATCAAGCCTGTGTGAAAGGTCTTACGTGTGTCATAGCAGAACGTTGCATGAGCCAAAAGTAAACTTTACCCTGGGAGCAGCAGTAAAAACGGCTTTACTCTTTATCCTCCTGACCTCAGCGAGATGTCTGCTCCTCCGTGCAGACTCTACACTTTCACAAGACTTTAAAAGTGGTGACTTACTTTCTATACCACCAGTTCTATACTTGAGATAGTTGTAAATCTTAGTATGTTCTTGCTCTCACTGGCAGTCTAGAGATCACTCTGCACCTTAATGCTTTATTATTGGTGTCTTATATTCCACACACCAATTCTGATTGTCTGTTAGGGATCTGTTGATTAAGAAGAAGAAATGTGATGAAAACAAAGGTTTAGGAGTAGAGTAGCTGTGTTGAAAAATGACTGGGCGTAGTAATTGCCCGTGCCAGATTGATAATGGGCCTACGATTACAATTGAAGAACAAACTGGGCCAAAGGTTCTGAAAGGAATGTACAGATAACATTGCGGTTACATTACAGTTAGTTGTATGTATTTGTATCTTGCTTGATAAAAGTTGCTACAGTAAAAATTATACAGGTCACTGGAGAGCCAGTTTCTCTTGTATTGTATCTTTTATTTTAAGTTTTTAGAGCAAAGTTGTTTGTTGATGAACACTGCCCAGCTGCCTTTTAGAATTAGAATTAGATAGTGAGGCCATACATTTGTTTTGATTGGTCAAGGCAAGTGACATACACTGTGCTCAGAAAGGAATCTGGGCTGAAATGCACAAAACAAATGGTCATGTTCTGAAATCTTTATAGAAAAGTTCTTCTTTCTGACGTGGATCCTTGAAAGGCTGCGATGATCCATTTGCCTCTCAGCAGATAGGATCAGCATGTTTTACCCCACCCCTCTCATTAGATTCAACGAGAGACGATAGATTGGCTAGGCATGCCGCAGTAATTGCTCTACTGTAGTCTCTAAGCCTCTCCTTCCAGACAGAGTGGATAGATTCCAGCATGGTTTATCGGCATTTACTCTCTAGTCTTCGAACATACTGCTGTAAAGCCTGTGTTCGATCGCTCTACCAGGGAGCGAGCATTTTCTCTTTGACTCTTTTACATCTTAGAGGTGTGACGTCATTTAATTTGGATTGAAGAGAACTCTAAAAGCACTTAGTTAGGTATGCTGAGCCAGATGGTGTGCCAAATGACGTTGAAAGATCTGAGGTCTCAATAAAACTAAGAGCTGTGGCAAATATTATTGTATGACTAACAGGAAACCCGGGAAGGTGTTCAAATTCTGATTAAGATGAAGTGTGTATGTGATAAGGTAGTGATCTGTGGAAGAATAGCTTTGTTATTTATATTAGCACCGAGAGTCAGCATTAAATGAAGAGCATGACCACAGACGTAAGTAGACCTGTTTCATTTTTAATAAAACTTACATTCTCTAGAGCTGAAACAAACACAACTTTTAGTGCAACCAGTTCTTTTTCAAAGTAGATATTCAAATCACTAACAATTATTATTTCATCATTGTGTATTGCTAAATTTGCTAGCAAACACTGTCCTTCGTAACGTCTGACTGGTGCAGAGGAATGCCAAAGTAATTCCAAGAAGTCAAGCAGCCAGCCCCCAAAAAGAGGTTGAGCAGGAACCATCCATTGAAAGGTTGATTAAGTCACCGTTAATGGTTCTTCAATGGCCGACCCAAAGAACCAGTTGTGGCGGATTTTGAAATGCTTGCATGGAAAACAATGCAGAGTTACACATAAATGATAAAAGTTTATGGAGATGAAGATTATGCCATTAGGCCATTTAAGGATTCAAAGCAATGTGTATCACAATGGAGCTTCAAAGAGAGAGAGAGAAAAATTGAGATAGAGAGAGAGAGAGTGAGAGAGTGTGTGAGAGAGAAAGAAAGAGATTGAGAGAGAGAGAGAGAGATTGAGAGAGAGAGAGAGAGAGAGATCGAGAGAGAGAGAGATCGAGAGAGAGAGAGAGAGCGAGAGAGAGAGAGAGAGAGAGAGCAATAGAGATCGAGAGAGAGAGAGAGAGAGAGAGAGAGAGAGCGCTAGAGATCGCGAGAGAGAGAGAGAGCGAGAGAGAAATCGAGAG